>ML660779.1:11419518-11512830 GCA_007570785.1 Antilocapra americana
TGAGTGTGCAGATGTATGGATGGGTAGGTAGGTGGGCATGTGGGTGGATGGATGGTTAGATGATGAACATATGGATGGATGATGATGGGTGGGTGGGTGTGTAGGTGGGTGGATAAATGAATGAATGAACGAGTGAATGGGTGGATGAGTGGGTGGATGGATGGGTGGATGAACAGATGGGTGGGTATGTGGGCAGATGAGTGTGGGTAGGTGGGGGGTGGATGGATGAGTGGATGGGCCTTCTCCCTACATGTCTGTCTTATGTCCAAGCCTCCTCTTTAATAGGAACACCAGTCTTACTGGAATAGGGCTTACCCAGTGACTTCCGCTGAGCTAATCACAGTTGCGATGACCCTATTTCCAAATAAGGTTGCATCCTGAGGCCCGAGGGATTAGGGCCTCACCCTATAAATTTAGGGGGACACGCTCAGCCCCAACTCCCTCATTCACTCTTTCCGTCATTTGCATCGATGTGAACTCGCTGCTCTCATCTCATTCTCTGGGTTGCACCCTGTTGATTTCATCACTCATTTTCATGCTAAAGAGCTTGGAAGTCCCTGCATGCCAACTCCTAGGTCCTCTTGACACGCCCCCCTTTCTCTGACCGCTTCATTTTCTGGCAGGAAACACACCAGAGGGTCATTTTGTCCTTCCCTGCCCCTTGTCCTGAAACCTGCCGTCTCTCCAAGCAGCCCCTATACCTCCTGGAAGGAAAACACTAAAAACCAGGATCTGTGCGCTGTGGGCTGCTGGCCCCACAGGGAAGGCCCCGGGGTCCTCGCAGGAACATCTTCCCCGGATGCTCCATTCAGCCCCGAGGGCTCACCCACTGCCTCCACTCTGGACACATGACCCACGCCAGCAGCATCACCCTCGCACAGCACTGCTGGCTCCATCCTGGGAGACAGCGCAGCTTCCAAACTCCCGCCCCCAGCGCCGGGTGTGCAGTCAGGGCACTGCGCTCAGACTGACCCGAGTCATTTCTTCGTGCCTTAATGCGCCTCTGCCTCTCTTCTGGAACAAGTCAGGCCCGTTGGTTTGTCTGCTTTCCATCCTTCCTACTTTGTGGGTGCATGTATAAATACTGGCAGGACTCAAAAGCCAAGACTGTCCCCCTCCAAAAAGCTGTCCTGTAAAGTGTCCTCAGACGGGGGTCACCCTCAGCCCCCCCGCGCCCCCTCCCGCAGGCAACCTCACGCCTTAGCTTCTGATTCATCCTGCCTGCGCGGTCCTCCTCCTTCTCCGAGAACAAGCAGACCCACACGGACGTGTTCTCTTAGTTCTCTTGTTACAGCTCACACCTAAGCAGCCTGCGCACACGTGCACACTCGCACACGCACACACGCGCTCCTGCACGTCGTGAGCTTTCACCGCCCAGCAGTTCACAGCTCACTCCCTGCAGCTAAGCCGCAAGATGTGCTCATCCGTGGGCTCGGCCGATCCCACCACGCTCCCGCTCCTATGCAGGGGCACGCAGATGGTTTCCAGCGTGTGCACACGCAGACCACGCGGCCGTGAGTGACCCGGGCACAAGGGCGCTTGCGCCGCCGCAGGTGTGGGCTGCTGTTGCTCAGTGGCTCTGTCGTGTCCGACTCTTTGCGACCCCATGGGCTGCAGCACGCCAGGCTGGCGGGTGTGACCTCAGGGCAAACTCGTAGACGTGGGGCTCCCGGGTCAGGCGAGCACCTGCATGGCACCCTGGCAGACACTGACCGGCCACCCCCACAAGGACAGGACCAGTTAAGCCCCTGCTGCTGACTTGGCAAGATTGGCTAGACAAGGAGGTGACCACGGAGCCCCCCACCAAACTTTAATTTACATGTCATAGAAATCTTTTGGGCGTCTTTCTGTTTTCATTCATCCTTTCCTGGAGGGAGCATGGCCTCCCAGGGCGACTTCACCGCAGCCTTTCTGGAGCCCTCACTGAGGGCTGGGGAGTTGCTGGGCACCGTGCTGAGAACCTAGCAGATCTATCTCGCCTGCCTGTCCAAGCCGCCCATTTTACAGACAAGAACACTGAGACTCAGAGCCGAGAGGCTGCTTCCGGTGCCCGGTGACTGCGGGCAGGACGTCTGACTCCGACTCCCGCTCCGCTTCTCTACCAATGCCCTCCCAGATGGACTGAGACCCTCCTCGGACGAGACAGAGGAGGACACGAGCCGGCCATGCGAGTCCAGCCTCAGGGAATCCTCCGTGCATCCCACACGGTCAAAGACACTGGAGCGAGGCTGCCTGCCCCTGAATCCGTCCCTCTGCTCTCCTTACAAAGCCTCCACAAAATGCTCTGATGATGAAACATTGCAGGTCCTCAAGAATTAACATGAAAAACACGCATGTACCCACCACCCAGATTTAGCAGATGCTAACACTTCGCCATATGCTCCAGACCCGTCTTTCTTGACGGAAATCAAGCTTCAGAGACAGCTCGCGCTGCCCACTCTCTGAGGAACCGCCTTCCTGGAGTTGTGGCTTCTCATTCCATCCGGGCTTCCTGCTTCTGCGTCACACGTGAGTCCATCAGCTCCGGACAGCGCGGCCCCAGGGCCTCGGGGCCAACACAGACGGCACCGCAGGGAGGGCCGCAGGGCCTGTCCCCGCGGATGCCTGTGCGGTGGTGCCGCCCCGCCCCTCAGTGCAGGGGGCCTCCTGGAAGGCACTGCGCCCCGCGCTGCCGTCGGGGAGGCCGGGCGAGAGATGCTCCTCCGCTGGTTTTGCCAAATCACCTCTGCAGGTCTGTGCCCCCACAGAGCACACGTGACCACGCCTGGTCACCATCGTCCCCACGGTCCCACGGCAGGAACCCTTGCGGCTTTGCTTACGTTTGCCCAGTTCCGGGGGAGGCCACACCTTTGCACACCTCCGTGGGTCACTCCAGCCTCCTGTTCTGACCCAGGTGCACCAGAGTCCAGCAGGAAACGGCCGCGAAGAGGGGAGCTGAGGGCCAGTTAGGCTCTGTGGGCAGAGCTCGGGGTGACAGCGGGGAGCAGTGTGGGGCCCTGGCTGGAGGGGGTGGCGCCTGCCAGGAGAGGGGGCTCGGAAGAGGGATGCAGTCTCCTGTACCCCAGCAGGAAGGAGCCCCACCACCCCCGTCGGTGGACTGCCGGGCCTCCCGCTGGTCAGTCTGCCCCAAAACCGGAGGGCACAGGAGCCCGAAAGGAGTGGTTCCTAGAATCAGCACCCACAGGACATGGACAGAAGGAGGGGAGGGTGGAGAGGGGGCAGGAGGGAAAGCAGACCACCAACGCCCATCCTTGGTCCACCCCAGGCAGCGGGGTTAGGCTGCTCACTGACGTACCAGCTGTGGCCTTGGGCTTGAACTTTCTGAGCCTCAGCTTCCTCATCTCTGAATCAAGAAAACAATAGGGCCTCCTGCCTGGTTGTGGGGTGAGAGGAGGCAGTGAAGGGAGAGATGTGAAGCCCTCACACAGAGCCTGGTACCCCAGGAAACCCTCAGAATGTGGGTGGGGTCCAGGCCAAGTGGGCTCCTCTGGGACAGCTGAAGACAGCCACCGTGGCCGCAGCCGAACCAGATCAAATAGCTCCCACAACAACGAGCACTGAAAGGAAACAGTACATGCAAACAACCTAGATGTCCATCGACGGGTGACCTGACAAAGATGGTGCGGTCCAGACACATGCTGGACTATTACTCGGCCATAAAAAAGAGCCCCTGGGAGTCCACTCTAGTGAGGTGGGTGAGCCTAGAGCCCAGAGTGAAGCAAGTCAGAAAGAGAAGAGCGGATACCGTGTGTGGGTGCAGGCGTGCGGGGTCCAGAGCAATGGTACTGATGGGTCTGTCTGTAGGGCACAGTGGAGACGGGAGACGGTGGAGTACAGGGAAGCTGGCATGCTGCGTTCCGTGGGGTCACGAGGAGTTGGGCATGACTTAGCAACTGACCAACAGCAGTGGAGACGCAGACACAGAGAAGAGACTTACGGGAACAGTGAGGGCAGGAGCGGGCGCTTAGGGGCACAGTGAGGGCAGGAGCGGGCGGGACAAACTGAGGGGGTAGCATGATGCGTTACCGTGTACAGAATAGGTCAGCCAGTGGGAATTCGCTGTTTGAGGGAGGGAGCTCAGACCCAGTGCTCTGTGATGACGAACTAGAGGGTGGGGTGGGGTGGGAGGGGGAGGGAGGGACCTGTGCATGCCAGTGGCCGATTCACGCTGACATATGGCCGCAGCCAGCCCAATGCTGTAAAACAATTATCCTCTAATTAGAAATAAATATTTTTTAAAAAAAGATTAGAAAGGACCCTACACAGAGCAAAACGCTAATTTCACCAAGACGCTGTGACAGTTCTCAATGTGTACGCTGCTCCAATCCACGAAGAGAAGCCCCACAGCCCTCCAGGAGAAACGGACAAAAGCTCCAGGACAGCAGAAGGGGCTCACACCCCTCTCTTGTAGCTGACGGATCGAGCACATCAAAACATTGGTGGGGACACGGCAGATTTTAATAACCCAGTTAACACGCACAAGTCAACAGAAAGTTCAGCCTAGCACCCTGAAACTTCAGACTACACTTTTTTTCCCAGCATAAAAGGAAATCTTTTTAAAATTTGATGACATACTGGGATGAAAACAAGTCTCAACAAACACAAAAGCTTTAGAAATGAGAACACACTCTCAGAGAGCAAAGCAATTAGGTCGGCAGTCAGAAACCAAGAGGAACAATCCTGAATGACGCACGGGGCAAAGAAGGCATCAAAACAGAAGCTAGAATGCGTTTAGTACTGAAAGGTAACAGAAACAGTACGTCAAAACTTGAGAAGTGAAACTACAACAGTATTTACAAGGAACTTTATGGAGTTAAATGGTTATGTTAAAGAGAAGAAAAGCTGAAAATATGTAAACTAAGTATCTGTCTAAAATGTTAGCAAAAGATCAAGAGACCAAAACAAAGTAGCAGAAATGAAATAACAAAAGAGAAAAAATACACCAGAGTTGGAAAAAAAAAACAAACCAATTCACAGGGGAGAAAATGGATAAACAAGAAAAATCTTTGGAAATACTGACCAAAAGTAAAAGAAGGAAAGGAAAGATATACCCATGAATGCAGAGTTCAGAAGAACAGCAAGGAGAGATAAGAAAGCCTTCCTCAGTGATCAATGCAAAGAAATAGAGGAAACAATAAAATGGGAAAGACTAGAGAACTCTTTAAGAAAATTAGAGATACCCAGGGAACATTTCATGCAAATGTGGTCACAATAAAGGACAGAAATGGTATGGACCTAACAGAAGCAACAGATATTAAGAAGAGGTGGCAAGAATACACAGAAGAACGATGCAAAAAAGATCTTCACGACCCAGACAATCACGATGGTGTGATCACTCACCTAGAGCCAGACATCCTGGGGTGCAAAGTCAAGTGGGCCTTAGGAAGCATCGCTATGAACAAAGCTACTGGAGGTGATGGAATTCCAGCTGAGCTATTTCAAATCCTAAAAGATGATGCTGTGAAAGTGCTGCACTCAGTATGCCAGCAAATTTGGAAAACTCAACAGTGGCCATGGGACTGGGAAAGGTCAGCTTTCATTTCGATCCAAAAGAAGGGCAATGCCAAAAATGTTCAAACTACAGCACAATTGCACTCATCTCACACACTAGCAAGGTCATACAAAAAATTGTGCAAGCCAGGCCTCAACAGTATGTGAGCAGAGAACTTATAGATGTTCAAGCTGGATTTAGAAAAGGCAGAGGAACCAGAGATCAATTTGCCAACACCCATTGGATCATAGAAAAAGCAAGAAAATTCCAGAAAACAAGGAACAGGAGAAATAAAAATATTAGGGAGACTTCCCTGGTGGTTCAGTGGTTGGGGGTCTGCCTCCCGATGGGGGTGGGGCACGGGCACACAGATTCAGTCCCTGATCAGAGAGCTGAGACCCTGCGTGCCAGTGAGCCACTGGCCCACACACCCGACTGCCGAGCCCACGAGCTCTGGAGCCCCACTTCACAGCTAGAGAGAAGCCCGCACCCCCGGGGAGGATCCCATGAGAGCTGACACGGCCAAAATTAAATAAATAAAAAATATTTTTAAATAAAACCTTAGGAATGAAAACATTATTAAATACGTAAGCATGATTAAATAGCTGACAGGACATTTTACGAATCCACAGAAGCTTTATGCCGAGATATTTGAAAGCGTGGATGAAACTGACAAATACCTAGGTACAATACACCTTTCCAAACTGACTCCATGAGAAATAGAAAACCTAAACAGCTGTGAGAAGCACAGGTTCCATGGACCTGCTGAGATGGGCCTTAGAACAAGGGGGAGTTTTCAATACAAGAGCCTGCTACAGTTCACTAGAAACAATGAAGAAGAAAAAAAACAAAACCAGTTCTCTTACTTTATGCTGTTAAAAAAAAAAAAAGCCAAGTGGATTAAAGAGATTGTGTAAAAATGTTATGAAAGAACGTGAAGAAAATATGGAAGAATTATAAGATGGAAATATACTCCTATAGAAAAATGAAGCCTGAGTTCTAAATAGAAGACACAGCTATTAGAGTCCAAAGTGATTCTCTCTGGGACACTAAGGAGAGGGGTGGGAAGGAAGGGACCGAGATCTAAAATGTTTTGACGTTTTAGACAATTAAGTACAAGTCAAGTTAATTCAAAATAAAAAATAAAAGACAGGATCGGGGATGGCCAGGACCGTGGCTGCGCCCAGTCGTCATCACCAGCCTCGCAGCCAAAGGAGACGTGAGAAGAACTGGGAGCCAGGCCCGCGCCCATCGGCACGCCCACCTCTCACTCCCGGGCTCTCTGTGGTCTCAGCGCGCCTGCAGGCTGGGCACGCTCGCCAAGGGCCCAGGAAGACCTCAGCCGGGACTGTGGCCCCTGGGCTGCGTCTGGGGGCGGGGAGGGAGGGGTGTGCGGCTGGCTTCACAGAGGGTGTCCTTTATTCACCAGCAGAGAGCCCGCGAGGGGCGGGGGTCCGCGGAAGCCACGTGCAGCGTGCGGTCTGTCAGTGGAGCTGCTAGTATAAATTTGCTCAGCTGTGACACACACAGGGTTGTTCTGGCTGAGAGAGAAAATAAACGCCGGCCAGGCATTTTCCTGCCGGCAGAGCTAAAAGCTCTCCAGGGCCTGCCGGAGGCAACAGGCAGTGGGAGCCTCCTCCAGGAAGATCAGCTCTTCCATCCGGCTCCGCAGTCCCCTAGCCATGGGGCCTTGGATGTGGCCCTCTCTGGGAAGGGACAGGACCCCAGAACACTCAGGGCTGGGGGCTGTGGTCCAAGGAAGAAGGGCTGGAGGGGTGGGTGTGGCTGGAGCATATGGCTGCCTGGACACAGGCAGGTGGGCAGGGTCTGGGAGGAGAGGCCCTCCGAGCCGGCGAGCCAGGGGAGGGGGCGGGGGCCTGCAGGGACACCCTCCAGGTGGGAGCTGGCCACGGCCAAGGCAGGATGGAGTTGGCAGACGGGAGCCGAGGGCCCACTGGAGGTCAGGGTGTTCCTGGAGGACACGGGGGTCAGTGGGGACGGCCCTCTCTTGCCTGCTGGTGACTTTACAAGGCGATGAGGCAGGAGTCTGGTCAGGGACTTGCATCCCACATTACATTAAAAAAAGAAAAGTACAACTCAACAGTAAAAAGACAAATAACCCAATTTTAAAATGGGCAAAGGACTAGGGTTTCTCCAGAGAAGATACTCAAGTGGCCAGCAGGCAGATGAAAAGATGCTCAGCATCGTGTGTCATCAGGGAAATGCACATCGAACCAAACGGGGTACCAGCAGGATGGTGCTAATCAAAGTGACAGGCAATAACAAGTGTTGGCAGGGACGTGGAGAAGCCGGAGGCTCGTACGTGGCTGGCGGGGATGGAAAATGATGCGGCCGCTTTGGAAAACAGCCTGGCAGCTCTGCAGTTAAACCCAGAATTCCCATGTGCCCCAGCCACTCTGCTGCGAGGCATCTACCCAGAGAGACAAGCACGCACATCTGCACAGAAGCTGTACGCGAACACTCACGGCAGCTCTACCCATGATAAGGAGGAGGTGGGACCAGCCCAGAGTCTGTCAGTGGATGGGCAGAGTAACAATACATGGTCCATCCACACAGTGGAGTATCATTGCTTCTTTTCAGTCCCTAAGTCACGTCCGACTCTGCAGCCCCATGGACTGCGGCACCCCAGGCTCCTCTGTCCCCCACTGTCTCTCAGAATTTGCTCAAATTCACGTCCATCGAGTCGGCAATGCCATCTAACCATCTCATCCTCTGCCACCTCCTTCTCCGTTTGCCTTCAGTCTGTCCCAGCAACAAGCGCTTTTCCAGTAAGTCGGCTCTTCTCATCAGGTGGCCAAAGTATTGAGCTTTTCAGCATCAGTCTTTCCAGTGAAAATTCAGGGTTAATTTCTTTTAGGATTGACTGGTTTGATCTCCTTCTTGTCCAGGTGACTCTCAAGAGTCTTCGCCAACACCACAGCTCAAAAGCATCAATTCTTAAGCGTTCAGCCTTCTTTATAGTCCAACTCTCACATTCATACATAACTACTGGAAAAACCATAGCTTTGACTATATGGACCTTTGTCAGCAAAGTGATGTCTCTGCCATCTAGGTTTGTCACAGCTTTCCTTCCGGGGAGCAAGCATCCTTTAATTTCATGGCTGCAGTCACCATCCACAGTGATTTTGGAGCCCAAGAAAATAAAATCTGTCACTGCTTCCAGTGGAATATTATTCAGCCATTAAGAGGAATGGCGTGTTAATACCTACAGCATGTGTCAGGACATATTATGCTGAGTCAAGGAAGCCAAAGACGGAGGCCATGTAAGGCCAGGAGGAGGGAGTTAGGGAGTGCCTGCCAAAGAGTGGGAGGCTCCTTGTTGAGGTGATACAGATGCCCTAAACTGACCATTCAGATGGCTGTACAATACTGTGAATATACTAAAAGTCACTGCATCGTACACTTCCGATGGATGCACTGTAAGCAGTGTGATTATCTCTCTAAAAAGCTGTCACAAAAAAGAGAACTTCACAGTTCATCCTGTATTTGTTACCGTTATTTTGGTGTTACAGAATTTCATCAAAAACTACATACAAAAAAATGCACTGGGATGTGAATGAACGTTTAAATCAATTCCTAGTTCATTTTTCAAAGGGAGGTAGGTCATCTCCATCTCTTCCAGGGTCCGGTGAAGAGCACTCAGGTCTCCTGGGTTTCATCACAGCCTGGACACGGACTGCAGGGGTTGGTGGGTGAGATGCTGCCCTTCTAAGCCTCCCTGTCCTCAGCTGAGGGCGGCTCCCTGAACCTTCCGGGCTGCCAGGGGGATGACCCCCAAACCAAGATGCTTCCTGCAGGCTGCCCACAGCTCAGCCCCATCAGTACCCACATGTGGGGGCCACACAGGTTTTCTGGAATGGGAACCAAGGGGTGGGTGAGGGTGTCACCCATTCCCATGAATCCCTGCCACCAACCCGGGTAGGCGAAGTGGGGCCCTCCCTGGACAAGCTGAGCCCTCGGGGTCCTCTGGCCGGCCCCGCCACCCCAGGGACTGCGGTCATGGCCCCCTCCGCCCACACGGGGCAGCAGATGACAGGTACACAAAGGATGCTGGGAGATGACGTGCACACAAAGGATGCTGGGAGAATCCCGGATCAAGAGGCCGGTGACAGCTGAGCTCTCCCTCGGCCTTCCCTCGAGTCCTCGCTCAGACACCTAGAAGGGGACAAGGGGGCAGGCTGGCGAGACCGCGGCCCTAAGGACAGCCTGTGGGAGAAGCAGGAACACCGACAGCTAGCAACAATAATAGTCTGCGGAGGATGCCGACCCAAACTAGGTGCACGGCTCCATGCTCTCCCCGGCGGGACCATCAGCCCCTGACTCACCGCCCCCGGCCCACCCCGCTCCCACAAGGCTGCTCTCGTGGGCCCTCTTTTCCTGGCACCTGTGTGCTCTCGAGCACGTCTGCCGCCTCCAAGAAGCCTCTCCCAACAAGCCCTGCCTCTGGCTGTCCTTGCCTCACCTTTTCTGGGGCAACCAGCTCTGCACATTGCACGCTGCTGGGGCCTCATCCCAACCAGAGACCCAGGGCAAGGGACGTCTTCAGGGATCCCACAGCCCCAGGCAGGGACAGGTCTGCAGGCAAGCCCGGGAAATGCGTGGAACGAGGAGGATCCTGCGCAGACACTGCTGGGCCTGTACAGGCCTGAGTGGACAGGTGGGCGGGGCAGGGGTCAGGAGGACAGAGGAGGGGAAGACGGGGCGGGGAGCGGATCCCGGGGAGAGGGTGCCCCAGTGCCGAGCCTAAAGGAGCTGGCAGCTCCAGGAGCCGCAGCAGAATGGGGGGCTGGGGAGCGGTGTGGACCGCTGGACGCACTCAGAACTTGAAACCTGCACTGGAGGCCCTGGGAGCCCCTGCCCCAAGCCCGCCATCAGAGGTCAGGCGTCTGTGTACAGGGAGCCCAGCCAGGCCTCTGGCCGTCAGGGTGCAAGGCCGGGCCCCAGCAGCCCTGGCCGGGACGCCTCGGGCCAGCCCACCTGCCTTGGGGTCGGGAGGCCGCCAGCGTCACGGGCCCAGGGACCTCCCCGTCGTCTCCCACGTGCCGGGTTGGACAAAGCTTACTTATGATTGTTTTCCCTTCCTGGGGGTTGCTGTCAGCACTGATGATAGACAGGCACGTGTTGATGGGTTTTTCAATCTGCTGCCCATAAAAAGACTGTGTTTTGACTACTTCACAGCTTTGTTGCGGTGTGTACGATCCTGGTGCGATAATCACTGGAGGAATAGCTACAGGCCTGCAGGGGGCGGGGCGGGGACAGGACACCAGGGGACCCCTGCTTCCCACGGGGCCTGGGTCTCTGTCCCCCCTCTGCCTGTTTCCGGGCTTTCTGGCCCTGGGATGAGAAGCTTCCTGAGCTGAAAAGTCTGGAGACGCTCGAGGGGCCCTCAGACTTGCTGCCTAGAGTCTGGGATGCTCACCAGCTAGGAGGGAGGCCCTGCCTCTAGACACTGGGAGTCATGGCCAGAGACGGGGCTCAGAACACACGCGCACACACACACATTCGCACACACACACACTCACACACATACACACATGCACACACACGCACACTTGCGCGCGCACACACACACGCACATGCACACATTCACACACACATGCACGCACACACACACACTCGCACACACTCGCAGACACACACACTCACACACATACACACATGCACACACATGCACACTCACGCGCACGCACACACAGACACACACTCACATGCACGCACACACGCAGACACACACATATACACACATGCACACACACGCACACTTGCGCGCACACACACACTCACATACACACATGCAGACACACACACTCACACACACACACTCACATACACACATGCGCACACACACACACGCAGACACACACACTCACACACACACTCACATACACACACGCGCAGACACACACACACTCACATACACACACGCACACACACATACACACATGCACATACACGCACACTCGCACACACACGCACCCACACACACATACTCACAGACACACACACATTCACACTCGCACACACACACTCACACACACATTCACACACACACATACTCACAGACACACACACTCTCACACACACACACTGACACACATTCACACTCACACAGACTCACACACAAGTACCCCTGGTGGCCCTCCAGGCTGGCCCCAGACGCCGGCAGAGCTCACACACTGGGCAGGTCCGGGCTGGGAGCTGAGGATCTGGGGCCACACCAAGGACACGCTCAGGCTCAGAGGACCGCTGCATAAGGACAATCCGGAGCCTCAGACTCTGATGGGCCAAGAGCGCGTCTTGGCAGGAAGGCCAGACCCAGGGCAGCCCTGAGCGCAGAGAGCCAGGACTGGCTGGGGGTGGGGCCGCACCCGGGACCGCGAGTGTGGCCGGACCACCCAACGGGACCCGGGAGCAGAGGCAGAGGCTCGGGGCCGCCTGCACTGGCCTCAGGCCGCCTGCACCCCGCTCCTCAGACTCAGTTCCTCACCCGGAAATGTGGGTCGCTGGGTCCGCAGGAGAATGGTGGCTTTGAGGAGACCAGCCCTCCAGCGCTGACTCTGTGCCCAGCCCTGGCTGAGCCCATTACACATATCATGCTTTTAACATTTGCAAAAACCCGAGAGGTGGGCAAGCCTTCTAATCACCTCCGTTCTACAGATGAGAAGACTGAGGCCCAGGGAGGTTAGTGGCTGAGCACATCCAGGGTTCAAATCCGGCTTTGGGGCCAGTCCTTTCACAGACCAAAGAAGTGCAGTGGAGTGAAGTCGCTCAGTCGTGTCCGACTCAGTGACCCCATGGACTGTAGCCTATCCAAAGAATTTTCCAGGCAAGAGCGCTGGAGTGGGTTGCCCTTTCCTCCTCTCACAGACTGACCCAGTAAACCTGCACACGACTCTGGGGGGGCTCCGCAAACACTGCGCCGCCATCCAGAGGTGGGGGCTCCTCTCCCAGATCAGGACGTCCCGAGGCCAGATTCCTCCAGGCTTCTGTCTGGGCATCTCTTCCCACCTAACTACTGGGGGAAAGCCCAGAGGACTCCCAGCTCTGTTCCTTTTCAGCTTCTGAAAGCGCCCGGGGCACCAGGCCGTGGGCCTAGCCCAGCTGGGAACCCCACCCCCACCCCTCCAAGTCCTTTTTCTCCACATCAAAGGGCCCAGCATCTCTGCTCTGTGGGCCCCCACCACCACCCCCACCTGCCCAGGGGGTTTCCGGTGCCCTGCTGGTAAATAACTCATCCTTCTCCCGAGGGGGGGCGGGGAGGGCACGGCAATACCTGGAGATTCGGGGCTGGCGAGCGCCCACACCTGTGTCTGTCTCTCAACCTTGAAAACGTTTCACCTGATCTGATCTGCGATCAATCACCCATCATGGAGTTGGCCGGGCTGCTCACAGACCACCGTCTCCACGAAGAGCAAGGCTACTGGTGTGCAGGCTCCATCCGCGATGATTCTGAGCCGGTTGCTCATGTCTACAACGCAGAGGAGGAAGAAGATCCATTTCTAAAAGTCACAGTGTGCGGGCCGGAGTCCGGGCCTCCCAGAGACGTGGGTCTGCAGGTTCTCCAACCGCAGAGCCGGGCACAGCAGCCCGTGGCCTCCACAGGTCCCGCCTTCATAGCCGGTCCTCACTCCTGGCCCCAAGCCCTAACGCTGACCCCTGGGGTCCCACCAGAAGCCCCACACTGCCCCCCGAGACACGTGTAGGAGGCGACGCCATCACACCCCCTCCCCAGCCCAAGAGCAGCCAGGAGCAGAGATGTGACCCCAGAGCCACCAGTCACAGCCCGTGTGGCCCCGGTCCCCTGAGCCTCACTCAGCATGCCTCGGTTTCCACATCTATGAAATGGGGCTGATGATCCAGTGCAAGGGCTGTGATGAGGAGTGGGCTTCCTGGGTGGCTCAGCTGGTAAAGAATCCGCCTGCCGTGCGGGAGACCTGGGTTCAGTGCCTGGGTTGGGAAGATCCCCTGGAGGAGGGAAAGGCCCCCACTCTGGTACTGACGAGTCAGCACTCAGACAAGGCATTGAGAACAGTGGGATCGTGTGCTGTTATCAGTGTTGTTCGAGTCCATTCAACCACTTCCCACAGCAGGACAGACACACTCGGTTCTTAGAGCGCAGACTGCACGGTTTTCCTTCTGCCGCATGGGAGGGCCTGAGATGCATGGCTTGGGCACTGGGCCGCAGATGGCTCCAGACTGGCTGGCGGGAGGCTGCAGGCCCTAGAGGGCCTTCTCAGCCCACCAGGCAGCCCTCACTCCCGTGCCGTTTAGGACGTGGAAACCCCATCAGGACAGTGTGCTTGGCACGCCCCCGACCCCAGAGGGTGGGCCCTGAGGCCTAACGGGTCCTGGGGACGAGTAAGTCCCTGGGGTGATGAGGACAAAACCCAGCTTGAAGCCCCAACCCAAGGCTTCTGCCCACAGTGGGGAGGTCTATTCCATTACCCCAAACACTCCCTAAAGTGGCGGAAATTTGATTTTTTTTTAAACCCAAGCCCCAGGGATGGGGAGAGCAGGGCAAGGACAGAGCATCAGCAGACGGTAAAAGCCCAGAGCCCTCCTGGCCTCCCGGGCCCCAGGCTCCTTTGTGCCACTTGTGTGAGTCCAGCCCAGGGCAGGGAGGGGGTTGGGTTCACACCTTCACCCCTCGGGGTCAGATGGTGGCCAGGCCGCCAGCCGGGAGGCAGAGGAGCAGGGCGCCCGCCCCAGCCAGTGTGGCCTCTCGTTGAGGACACTCGTGAGCGATCAGCAGGGTCTTCTCCTTCTCGGCCACTGTGGTCAGTGCTGGGGCCAGACCCCAGAAGGAGGGGGCGGTGCTGGGGTCATCCCAGGGGAATCGCCGTCTTCCACTAGGGAAGCGGGGGCTGGGATGCCCACGGCGCCCGCCCGCACCCGGCCCGAGGCACAGTACGCTGTGCTCACTTGCTCGGTCGCGTCCGAGTCTCTGTGACCCCGTGGACTGCAGCCACCAGGCCCCTCTGTCCATGGGACTCTCCAGGCTAGAACACGGAGTGGGCCGCCATGCCCTCCTCCAGGGGATCTTCCCGACCCAGGGACTGAACCTGCATTTCTTAGGTCTCCTGCACTGGCAGGCAGGCTCTTTACCACAAGTGTGGCCTGGGAAGCCCAGATGGCACCCACTAAGCACTTCAGTGAGTTTCCTGGGGCAGCTTAGACAACAGAGGGAAGTCTCACAGTCTGAGGCCAGAAGTCCAAGACCACGGTGTGGGCAGGGCTGGCCCTTCTGAGGCCGCTGTCTACGGCTCACCCACGGCCGTCTTTGCCCTGCGTCCCCTCAAGGTCCCCACTCTGTGTCTGCGTCCTGACCCCCTCCCCTTCCAAGGACACCCATCAGACAGGGCTGCGAGGCTCTCACTTGAACTTAACTGGCTCTTCAAATGCCTGTCTCTTTAAGGGTCCGGGGTTAGGACACATGTGTTTTGGAGGGGACATAATTCAGCCCATAAGGCACTCCGTGCCTGTCGGACAGGCAGTAACTATGACAATGACGATGAACAGTCCCTGTGGGTGGACGCTCAGCACAGGCCTGCGCCCCTGGCTAGGCACCTCACACACCTCGTTCGCTGCCTCCTCAAGCCTTGAAGAGGTGTCACCAATGCTCTTTCAAGATGAACAAACCAAAACTCAAAGAGCATCAGTTTACCAAAGGTCTCTACCAGGGAGCGGAGCCCGGTCAAAGCCAGGCCTCTCTGACCGCAGTCCCAGGCCGCTGTCCACCACACTGGAATGCCCAACACTCTAGGATGCCCACAGAACTAACAGCCCCAGCTAAAAACAGCCCGCTACCACAGCCCAGAACCGTCTCAAGTCTTCTGTATCCCTCATGATATTTGACGTGATCTTCATAACAACTGTGTGAGATGGGACTCTTTTTTTCCTCACCAATGAGAGAATTAAGATGAGAGAGATAAGACCAGTTGACTAACTGCTTGGAAGACAGATGGAAGGATGGTGGATGGGTGGGTGGTTGGATGGCAGGATAGCTGGATTGTTGGATGACAGATGGATGACTGGGTGGATGGTGGATGGAGGGAGGGAGGGTGGACAGACCGTGGATCGATGGATGGGTGGACGGGGGGTGGCTGGGTGGATAGTGGATGGATGGTGGATGATGGGTGGGTGAATGGATGGGTGAAGGAGTAGATGGTGAGTGGACAGGTGGACAGGGGGTGGATGACGGGTGGACGGGGGGTGGCTGGATGGATAGCAGATGGGTGGTGGATGGGTGTTGGATGGTGAGTGGGTAAATGGATGGGTGAAGGAGTAGATGGTGGGTGGATAGTGGACGGTGGGTGGATGGGTGGGCGGGTGAATGGGCGGGTGGATGGGTGGTGGGTGGTGGTCGGGTGGTGAACAGAGGGTGGATGGGAGGTGGCTGGGTGGGTGGTGGATGGATGGTGGATGGGAGGTGGCTGGGTGGGTGGTGGATGGATGGTGGATGGGTGGTGGATGGGTGGTGGATGGTGGGCTCTTGAATGGATGAGTGAAGGAGTAGATGGTGGGTGGATGGTGGACGGTGGGTGGATGGAAACTGGGCGGGTGGATGGGCGGATAAGTGCCCCGTCAGACTCGGACCCCAGGCCACCACAGGTGGCAGGGCAGACCCACTGAGATGAGGCTGAGAGCACCCTGACTAGCCTGGGTCAGGGCTCCTGGCTCAGCGAGTCTTCCTGGACATGGCATCACAAACAGCTCTAACTCAGCCAATCACCCCACGACTTGTGTGAATATCCAGAAAAGGGACACACTACAGTTCAGGCGCGCTGGGAGACAACAGCTCTCTGTGTTCACGAGGGCGTCCTGCTCAGCAGGCACACGAGCGCAGCAACATGCCCCGGGTCCGTTCACCCGCCCGAGCGCCGGGCACGGCCGCTGACGGCAGCTGCATCACAGGGCTGCTCCTGAAGCAGCAGCAGACGCCTCCCAGCCTGACTCGTGTCTGTGGAAGGAGGCCTCTCACCAGGCTGAATGAAACGAACGTCCACGAAATTGCAAGGTTGCTGGTGCGATGATGGCAGGAAGCAGACGAGACACATCCCCACGACATCACAGCAGCAAGAGCGTTTGCAGAAAGACGGAGGGAGGCAGCGACCAGCTCGCGCCTCGGCACCCCCGCCCCCACCCCCACTGCGACCCTGTCTCGGGCACCCCCATTCTCTGCGGGGTGGGCACCACGCAGCGATCTCCTTCAGCCCCAGGGTGATGGGGACAGCAAAGACGGGGTCTCACAACTGGCTCTACGTGGCATTTTAGCTGCCCAGACCCCTCACGGGGGATGAATCGGACCCCACGCCTGGTCCTACCCCAGGCTCCGGAAACGCACCTGCAGCCGGTTAGGAACATGGGTCGCGGCTGCTGAACCGCCCAGGAGAGCCTCATCAGAGACGAGGAGCTACAGGGGAAGAAAACCGCAACTCTGGCCTCTTGGACTCAGCTCTAGAACTTGCTCCGACCTCAGTCACCCGGGTGCCTGCGTGGTCCCCCTGTCCCAGGTCTGCCCCACGCCCGGCTGCCCCGGCCCAGAAGCCTTTGATTCCGCTCCTCCCAGACTCTCTCCCCAGCCGCTGGCCCAGCACCAGGCACTAAATAAACGTATGCGGTTCAACGAGTAGCTCGTGAAAGTACAGGGTGAATTTTGTGAAATTTATCACCAGCCTATAAGGCCTCAAGGGCAAAAACTGGGCATTTTCCTTCTCGAAATCACCACAGTTTTGATGTAGTGCTTGAAGCTTGACACTCCATAAATGTTTAGATTCTGAATTTAATTTAAATTTAACTGACCGGCCTCGTAAAGGAAGGGAGGAGATATTACTCATAACTGAAAAAATATTAGGAAAAAATTTTTTAAACAAAAACTCGAGAGCCCCTGGCTAAGCAGCTGAGAGGGGACATCTGGAGGGGAGGGTTTTCATAATTCATATCTTAAAAAGCCAGGCTTGCCATCTCCTCCACATCCTCATGTTTAATCAAGTGGTGAAGGATTAGCATCTACTCACAGAAGCAGGCCTGGCCGCTTGGCTCTGGGAAGCATGGACCGCTTGGCCAGCAGCTCCAAGAAGCCCCAGCACCCGCCAGAAACAGGACTGGGCCAAGGAGGACCCCCAGGCTGGGGGCAGGGGCCATGGGCGTCTTTCTGAGCCACGACGTGAGTGGATCCGTGAGGAGCGAGGGCCGGGCCTCCCAGGGAGGACACCGCTGGAGCCCTCCCAGCTTCACTGTGCCTGCCAGGTGGGGGCACATGTATGCGTGGGCACAGATGCCTACGTGGGCTTCCCAGGTGGCTCAGTGGTAAAGCACCCACCTGCCAGTGCAGGAGACGTAAGAGATGCCAGTCTGACCCCTGGGTCAGGAAGGTCCCCTGGAGAAGGAAACGGCAGCCCTCTGCAGGATTCCCATGGACAGAGGAGCCTGGTGGCTGCCGTCCACAGTGCCGCCGAGTCAGACACAACTGACCATGATGCACAGGAGTGTGTGTAGGTGTGTTCAAGCGTGTGCACGTCTGGGCAAGGCCGTGTGTGTGCACGGAGCCAGCGCCGAGCCTCTCACCCCCGCCGAGCTGACAGTGCTATGGGGCCCCCTCCACCCGGGCAAGACGGGCCCAGGGGGCTTCATCCAGAGAAGTAGCCAAAATGTGGGATGGACAGACTTCGAAGGGACAGCCCGGAGGAGGAAGGCGGGAACCACTTGCACACACGTTTTCTGTAAACCTGCAAATTGCAGTGTAAAAGCTGCCGAGACCACTTTCAGAAGTCTCTCTGCTGACCTGTCGTCAGACGACTGGGCACTGGGATCCCAACGGACTTCCCTTCCCCTCTTGCCTCACCTGCGTCTTCTGCTTCCGCAATGAGTGTGGCTGCTTGAGTTGCTTCCTAAGGTTCCAGGGGTCACCGCTCGTTGGACGAACCCACCTGGGGAGGTCTCAGGAGCACAGGCCGTGGCGAGCCGGGGGCCCAGGGTGCCAGTGTTTGCCAAGTGCCTGCTTGACAGGAGCTGCACAGCCTTTCCTGCACAAGCCTCCCCGGGACCCAGCACGGGGAGGTCAGAGCAGAAGCACAGGGCAGCCACGGCCCCCCAAATCCACGGCAGGCAGGCGGGGCAGCAGCTGGACTTGGCAGGTCTGTCTCCCAGCCCGGCCCCTCGGCAGGTCCCCGGGAGGCTCTGGAAGCTGGGGGTCAGCCCCCCGGGATCAAGGCGTTGGGGGGGTGGGGTAATGACAATCCTACACGCAGGGCAGCGAAGGGGGCTCCGATGCCAAGAACAGACTTCTGGGCTCTGCGGGAGACGGCGGGGCGGGATGACCGGAGGGAACAGCACTGAACCATGGACACCACCGTATGTAGAACAGATGGCCAGGGCAAGGTGGGTGAGTGAAGCGGGGCGGGGGTGGGGAGGGGGGTTCAGGATGGGGGACACGTGTGTGCCTGAGGCTGGTTCACGCTGATGTGTGGCAAAAACCATCACAGTGGTATAAAGCGGTTACCCTCCAATGAAAACTAACTTAAAAAATAACAAATAAGAAGGGAGCGGGGTCCAGGCCCGCCTGCTGCACCCCGTGTGAGCACCCAGGTCCCCGACAGGCGCCCGCCCGCACGGCTGCTCAGGCGCAGGCAGGGTCCGCCCGGGAGCCCCAGGCTGGACACGGGCCTTGACTTCTCCCAGAAGAGCCCGGACGTCCTCTCTCACAGACGCCCGGGGTCTCCCCAGGTGCGGGCCGGCTGCATGGCAGACACCCCGCGAGAGACCAGGGAAACAGGCTGAGAGGGCAGAGCGCCTGGGGCTGCTCAGAGGGCCCCAAGGCCGTCGGGGTTCAGCGTGGGCCCTGCGGGCGCTGAGCTCATCTTCCTTCATTTCTTCCCACTGCCTCCCACCGGCACATCCTCTCTTCTCCTCGGCCGACCTTCCCCGAGGCTCCACCTCGCTGACACGAGGCAAACACAGCACCTGGGTTGTAACACCTGATGAAAACGTCATGGATGGCGTAGGGGTCTGGGAGCGTCAGAGCTGCAGAAACCTGTGTCTCCACTGAGTCAGAAAATAAAAAACAAAAAGGCTGCTCCTCGTGGCTCTGCAATCCAAACACCGTAAATTCCAAAGACTACAGAGGGCTGGTGGCAGGCCCCGTCCCTGCCTGCCTGCCAACTGCAGACGGCCTCTGATTCCATTTCGCGTTGGCAGCTGGCGAATCAAACGTTCAGACAGCGTGTGCTGGCTGATCCAGGCCCGGCCAGCCCGCGGCAGCACTGCCCCCAAACGGGAAGGCAGGACGACAAAGGAATTAGAGTGAAATAAACGCCAGATGACTGTGGACGCGTCACTTTAAAAATTCATAAACACTAGCCCCCTCTGCAATTTATTTGGGTTTAACCAGTGAACAGACCCACCTAACTTCCTGAGAGACAGCACCGAAGTGTGAATTTTTGAGAAATCCCATTTCCTGGTTTCCCAGTGTGTGAGGTTCCTGGAGGGGGGCCCCCAAGCCAGGGCTGGGACCCGGGAGTCTCACTGAAGCCTGAGCTCTGTCCTGCCCCCCGCCCCCAGGCTCTGGACATCAGCTGCGCCGGGCACGCCCTGGGCGCCCTGTGAACACTCCAGGCCTCAGTTTCTCCATCTGTGTTGTGGAGGATCGTGGGGGCCTTGACTGCAGCCACACAAGTGCCCACGTGGCACAGAGCGGGGGGTGAGCGTCACAACAGTGTGATGCTCTGCCCCCAGGTGCCCCGATTTATCTTCTGTAAGGTGCCCCGATTTATCTCTGCCCCTGCTGGCCCCGTGGACCACCCCTGGGCGGGGGTGAGGGGGGAGCATGGACCAAACAGGGAATTCCTTCCTATTCTGCAAAACAGAGCCAGGTAGGGTCCCAGAGGGAAAGACACCGGACCCCAATATCCTCAAGCCAGAGTCACAGTGGCAGGTGGAGGGCCGGCCTCGGGTGCTGGGGCAAGCACCGTGCAAGCGGTGATGTCTGGGGGAGCTGGAGCCTGTTCCCAGACACGCGGCTCCCAGGAGACCAGTGACGGCTCCCAAGGGGCAACGCCATCCTCTGCAGCCATGACTGGAGCCTGTGTGTGTAGGATGCCGGGGGCGGAGAGGCGTTACGGCACAGAACACGGGGTGGAAGTCTCGTCTCTGTGCAGCGCTCAGGGGCTGCTGCTGGCTGCTCACAGGTGGAGGGGGCATCCAGAGGGCCGGGGGTACATGGAAGCCCAGGACCCCCGCAGCGACAGGCACTTACGGGCCAAGTGCGGACAGCCGGCCAGGCCCGCTCCGCTGGACCCTGAGGTGCCTGGCAGGTCGGGAGGTGTGCAGGCCTCGCAGGGACGCCACGGCGGCCTGTCGTGAAGCCCCTCGCCCCCTTGGACTCATCCGTCAACAGCGTTCCCGCGGAGCTGGGCACCACCTTCGGGGAAGGCATGCGACGAACAGAGCCAGACCAGCTGCTCGCCTGGCGGGTGGGCAGGTAGCCCCCAGCGCGGAGCAGCCAAGGGGGCCTCGGAGAAGTGCCAGCCGTGCTCTGCCCCCAGGCGCCCCCATTTATCTCCTGTCAGACGGATAATCATGGCCCCCAGGAGCTGCCTGCTGGCTCCATGGACACCAGCCCTGCCAGCTGCTTAGAGACAGGATCACCAGTTCCCTCTGTACACACGCTGCCTCCCCACCACCCCGTCAGCTCGGAGCCCGGGGCGGAGTCCACGCTGCCCAGCATCCCTGAGGGACCTTCAGGCCACAGAAGGGGCAAGCCCTGCATCCAGGGGAGCTGAGGACGGCTTGGACTTGGGTCCCCATGGTCCAGCTGGAGCAGAGGCCCTCACGGCCCTCCCTGGGATGTCCATCCCCCACCACCGCCAGCCCCTACAGGGCCACTGGGCAGATGGGGCACCCGGACTCCCCGGCTCCCCAGAGTCAGCCCGAGATGGTCGTGGGCCCCAGCCCAGTCCCCGCCGACAGGGGTGTCCTGTGCCTGACAAGGACATGCACTCTGCACCTGGTCTAGTTGCTCGGGAGGTCAGAGATAGAACCCCACAGCCTGGGCCAGGCCCGCTCACTCACGGCCTTGCAGACGCCCTGGCCGCTGAGTCTGCTCCAAACGGGTGGGGATCAAGCTCATCTTTTGGCAAACTTTGTGCCTCTGCACCCGCGACCCCTTCTCAGACACGCAGAGCCTGGCATCAGGCCTCCCCATCCGGCCCAGCCCCCTGAGGGCACGACCTCCTACCTCAGCCTGACCGCACCCGGGGTCACCGGCCACCCAGACTGAGTCTGGCTCTGTTTCCTCCAAGAAGCGGCTCCAGCTGCTCCATCCACTGGACAGATGTCCAGTGTCACGGCAACAGGTTCTGCCCAATGGCGGGTCCAGCCCTGCTGGAGTCTGCCCAGTGACAGCTGGACCCGGCCCAGGGGCCCTGGAGGTCCCACAGCACCCAGCTTCCTACGGCTCCTGAAGGCTCCCCACTGTGGGTGTTGAAAGGTTGTGGGCCCGAGGCCGCCGTCAGGAGGGGACCAAGGTGGAGGCCCCGCAGGCCAGCGCCAGCCTGGGTCACCATCCGCCTGGCCCCTTGGGTGGCTGGCAGGTTCCCCACTGACCCATGTGCCTCTCCCCTTCCCATCCACGAGGCGGGGACGCAGGGCGCCTGGGTGCTGACCTGCGGCTCCTCCCCCCGCCTGTCTCTGCCCCTGCGGCTCCTCCCCACAGCCCTCCCCGACACAAGGGGCACACACACACACATCCCAGCTCCGCTAGGGATGGGTTTCCTGCTCAGAAACGAGTCCTCCTGGGGTAAGTGGACGAAACCTACACTGTTTCCAGAACCCGGCGATGAGGGGTCCAAGGCCCCTGGGAGATGGGGGCCTCTGTCCATCGCTGTGCTGAAGGTTTGCCCCCCCCCCCCAGCCCAGTACCCAGGCAGCCAGATGGGGGTGTGAGGCAGTGCCATCTAGTGGGCACAGCCAGTACTGCACAGGCATGTCTTGGGTGGGTGAAGCCACAGAACCCCTTCGCCCAGGACAGAGGACATCCGCGTCCCCCTCCTGTGGCATGGGCTGCACCTCAAGGACAGAAACAGCTGCACACAAGGCCCAGAGAAGTGCCACGGTCCAGCAGCTGGCACATGAGCCCCGAAAACCAAAGAACACAAGGCCCAAGTTCGGGGAGCCGCGTGGGGCTGCCAGCCGGAGCCCTCACGCCCATGACTGCCCTGTGGAGAGGACCCGGGCCTGAGCCCTGGCGGCCCCATCTCTCGGCCCAGCAGCTGCAGGGCTGCGGGCGGCCAGGGCCTCTGGCCAGCCGCGTGGGGAGGGCGTCCACCTTCACCGGGGAGACGCCAGCCACATTTCCAGGCCCCCCTCGCCCCAGTGACGGCCCAGAGTGGGGTCCCACGCATACCAGCACAGGGGGCGCCCTCGCCGGGATCTGGGATGCCCCCACCCACTCAGGCCCTCCCTCTCTGTGTGAACTCAAGCTTGCCTTTCAGACGCCATGGCCGGGATCTTGATACGTGCAGCCCAGCACTTCGCAGGGACCTCAGCTGTGGGGCAGGCCGACATCTCGTGAGCACCAGTGGGCTCAGAATGGAAGACGCAGAGGGGACAGGCTGGTCATCTCCGCCATCAGACGCTGAATGCCACCTGTCACGCTGGTGGAGACACAGACGTGGCACCAGCAGACCCTGGAGACAGCCGCCACCTGCCCCCAGACTCCCTGCTGTCTGACACCCGGTGTCGTGACTGGCGAGGGGCGGGAGGACTTTCAGGGGAGGAAGTGGGGAGCGGCTTGCTTTCCGCACCCGTCTCCTGCGGGCCTGCACTCGCGTGCATGCTGAGCATGTGTGCACAAGAGCCCGTGTGATGCGTGTGTGTCTGCGTGTGTCCATGGACATGGGACTGTCTGGGCAGCCCCGGGTGGAGGCCCAACGCTCTGCCCGCAGGCTCGAGCCTGTGAGGGCCGCGGGCTGGCTCTCCATCCCTCAGCTGCAGCCCAGCCCGACTCTGACCCCAGCAGGACGGCATCCCCATGTGAACCTCCCACCCTCGCCCCTGCAGGGGACCCCCCCCAAGACCCGGCCCCGCCTGACTCAGGGGCAGCTGGTCGAGGACCATGGGCAGCATGGGCATCCGGCAGTGTGGGGCTGAGGGTCTGCTTGCCCACCTTCTCCAGAGACCTGCTGCTTCGCCATCCACACGGCCCTCCCCACAGGGGTCTTCCCTACAGTCACTGGGGAGCAAGGCCCCACCCCCATGTGTGCCTGCCTCCCCTGTGGCCGCAGAGACTCCCGCCACCTCGTGGGCGGTGTTTCTTGCCCCCCCGGCCCCTTTCCCCCCCCCCCCCCGGGCTCCTGTGCTTCTTGGGAGCGGTGGCCCGGGGGCCCAGCAGGCCGGGGCCCAGCAGGCCGCGCCCCACGCTGACTCTGTGGCACAGCACCAAGCACCCCAGAGCCACCGGCCTGGACCATGCCCTGCTGCCGGCACCCCCAGAGGTGGACTCTGCCACCCAGGTCCCTGCCAGGCCCTCACCCTCTCTTTCCCTACAGCTGGCTTCGGACATGAACAATAGGTTTGAAGAGGAATGAAGCTCATATTCTAGAACATGCCCTGCGCCGACTGTGTAAATAAAACTGCAGAATCACAAAAACCAGAAGAATTGGCGGCACCCACTGTCTCATTTCTCACCACCCCCTCACTCCGCGCCCACTCCCATCTGGCTTCCAGATTCCAAGGCGCTTCCGCCCCCAGCAGCTCCCCCGCCCCACTGCCCAGGACCTCCCCGCCTGGGGACAGGCAGCCCAGGTAAGCACTGGCCGCTCCTCCCTGGAAGCCACCCCTGGGCTCCGCGACCTCCTGGCCCCACCTCCAGGAGCCGGTCCTCTGCTGCCCATCACACCTGGGCTCTCAGCTGTGCCGTCAGGTCAGGCGCCTCCGGCAGACTCTGCAGCCACGAGACCCAGCGGTCCAGGCGCCACCTCCCGTCACCCCCAGCCCCACCAAGGCCACAAGCCACCCCCCTGCCCCCATCATCCCAGGCCCCCACAACAGACCCACAAAACTCTCAGGGCTGCTCCCTCTTCTTAAGACATAGCCTGTCCCCTGCCTCAGGGTAAAGAACCCGCCTGCAACGCAGGAGACATGAGAGACTGGGTTCAGTTCCTGTGTCAGGAAGTTCCCCTGGAAGAGGGCATGGCAACCCACTCCAGTGTTCTTGCCTGGAGAACCCCATGGACAGAGGAGCCTGGCGGGCTGCAATCCACGGGGCCGCAAAGAGTCGGACATGACTGAGCGACCGAGCACGGCCCCTGCCAGACGCCCCCGGGCCTGACCCTGCTCTCGGCATCTCAGCACCCTGGTGGGGCTTCAGTCCCACTGACCACACTCACCACCGTCACTGTCCACAACGTCCCCTCTGCCGGGACCCCTTCGCCCTCCCCCCACGTTTGACATGTCTCATCCTCCAAACATCAGAGGCAGTCACCCCCACGGAGGTGCTCTGCCTCCCGGAACCGGTGGGAACTGGTGGGCTTTCCTGGGACGTGGGCTCTGTCTGTGAGGGGGTGGCATCCAGGGTCGGACCTGCAGGGCCCCTTGGGCAGGGACTAACCATGCCTGGGGTCTTCTCTGTGGTGCCCCAGCCCCACCCTCAACCAGCACACCTGTGCTGCGCAGACACCTTCCAGCCTGCAAACAGATGTCCTTCCCAGGGGACACACCCCCAGAACGCACAGGCCTTCATCTCATATCAGGCAGGAATGGCTGGGAGACTGAGGACAGGCAATCCAGGACTTAGACGGGACCACTGACCCCTGCACCATGCCAGGGCTGCGCGGACAAACCCGGCATCTCCGGAGAGCTCCGATCAGGACTCCACCACAGTGTTCAGCCATCAGCAAACTCTCGTGGGCACAGCTCCCTAGCATCTGGGCCCCGAGAAAGCCCTGATTCATCCGACAGAGAGGGGGCGGGGCGGGCCGGACCAGCCTCTCTGCCTCCCCTCCCAGCCTCAATCTCTGCATGGCGGCCATCCAGTCTCAACTCAAACATGACCCCTTGGTAGAGGCACCCAGGACGCCACTCTAGGAAGGAGGGGCCCTACAAACTCACCCAGGTTTATTTTCTTGTCCATCACAGCCCCAGAGCATCTCCTCCTTCTGTTTAACCAGTGACTCCCTACCGCCCCTGCCCCACAGAGCCAGCTACTCCAGGCTGGCAGGCATTTTCCGTCCTGCACCCCTTGGTACTCCATACACACTTGTGGAAGGACTGAAGGAAAGATTTCCGGGCCTGCGGACTATGGCGGCCTCAGGATACACCCCTCTCGGGCTCGCCCTCAAGTGTCAGGCCCTGGAGCTCCCCCGGGGCCCTCCTGGGCTGCCAGGAGCCCCCATAGGGGGATTGCAAAGTGCTTTCCCCCACGCGATCCCGCTCAGCCTGTAGCACCACGCCACAAGGGTGTGGAGTCTGAGCCCCCGACTAAATCAGAGAGAAACTGCAGGAACTTAGGAGACTCAGCAAGGTTGCCTGTGGGAGCAGAGGCCAACCTGGCGGCCTGGAGCCCAGGCTGGGCTCCCCTGGGGCTCTCCGCCTCCACGGCCAGAGTCTGTGCTGGAGAAGGTGACGGGAGCACCGACCGTTTCCATCCCCCTCTCCCCGAATGTGGGCAGATGCTCCTCCCGCTGCAGAGATTAGCCGCCTTGAACCACAGCGCACTCGGAGCTGTGTCTTCTGCATAGTAGGCCAGTCCAGGGAAGGGAGCAGAGAGTGAAACTGTGAGGCTTCTAGATGCATCTACCCACACCATAAGCAAAGGCATGACTTCATAAAGGAAGTGATACCGGCCAGGTTGGGTCTGAGTCTGGGCTGGGATCAGAGCTGGGTCTGGAACTAGGGAAGGAAGCAAGGAGGGCTCAGCCTGGGACCAGCATCAGGGCTGAGTCTGGGGGAAGGACGGGGCCCAGCGAGAGCCCCGCAGCTGAGAGACGAGAGACTGGATTTCTTCCCGGAGCCACGTGATCCCCCGAGGAGCTGGGAGGTAGGAGGGGCAGCTGCCCCATGCGATCCCCCACAAAGCCATAAAACAGAAACTGACTTTGAAACGGCCCTTTCTCCGCCTGTATCCTCGGACATAAATTTAAATAAAACGGCAATTTAAATGCCTGCGACAGTGAGGAGGCGGCGTGGGGCTGTCTCTCCGGGCTGCGCGGGGAGACAAAATGCCGCCCGAAAGCCATCCTGCTGAGCCACGCGGGCGAAGGTCGGCGCGGGGGCAGCGGGGAGGGGAGCCGCCGGCAGACGGGGCGGCCGCCTGGGACTGACGCCCCCCGCGCCGGGCCCTGCTCCCCGGGCGGGAGGGCACGCCGGGCCCCCGAGGGAGGGGCTGCGCCTCTGCCCCCCTGGGAAATGGGGAAACACACCGCATCTGTCTGAGCTCCTGCGACGCAGGGCCCTGAGCGGGCTCCCACCCACAGTGGGCGCTCGCGAATGCCCGCGGGTCCCGCCGTGCGGCTGGCACGACCTGTGCGGGTCGCCCTTCTCAAACCCGGCTCCGCCCTGGGCTCTGAGCCTGCAGGCCCAGGAGGGCGTCTCTGACCCCCTTCCAGGTGATGCTGCCGGTGTGGGCCCCTCTGAGAGCCGTGGGGCTGAGAAAGCTCACCCGTGGGCGGGGTGGGGGTCGCGAGCAGCCAGCGGGAGTGAGGCGGGACAAGGTGAAGGGTCTGCTGTGGTCCAGGCCAGAGGCCACAGAGGGGTCTTCCTGGGTGGGAGCAGAGAAGGGAGGGGCCCCCAGCCCCGCCCCAGCCCGGCCCACAGAGCCCTCCTCCATCAGGGAGCCCTGTGCCCACAGCGCTGCGCGGGGCACCCAAATCAACTCCTCCCGCCCGCGTGCGCCTCCCTGACGACTGCAGCCCGGACACACCAGTCCACTTACGGGTGGACGCACGAGGCTCAGGAGGACTGAGACCCAGCACGTCCTCCTGGCTGGCAAGCAGCAGCCAGCTGCTTGCCACACCCGGAGTCTGAGCTTCCTTCCCAAGCCCCTCGCCCACCCTTCTCCCTGCAGACACAGCCTGAACTTCCAGCCAGGTCCCAAGCCCAGGCCCGGTGTTTGCGGGGGTGTGCCAGACCCACGGCTCCCTTCATCCAGCCCCGACAGGACTGGAGGCTCCCACAGCCTCTGCCCTCCGGACGGCCAGTCTGTCCGGGCCCTGTCCCCCGGAGCAGCCCAGAGGAGGGAAGCCACCAGGACACATGCTGTGGGGCGCAACTCGGCTTCTAAGAGCGGCCTTTGCCAAGGCCCGCAGCCTGGAGCAAACGGGCTGATGCAGCTCACAGAGTGAGGAGGCTGGTTACAGTGATGAGTTCCTGGGGCCTGAAGGGGGTGGTCTGGTGACATGGGTGGGAGGTGAGCGGAGGAGCCAGCTGTCAGGAGGGGCTATGGGCTGGCAAAGGACAGGCATGATCCAGGAACCGAACATGCCAGCAAGGAGCGAGACAGCACAGAGCCCCTCCTGGAGCAGCGGTGTGTGCACACAGGTGTGTGCGCTCAGGTGTGTGCGCACAGGTGTGTGTGCTCAGGTGTGTGCGCACAGGTGTGTGTTCACAGATGTATGAGGAAAGGGCTCAGGGGCTTGTAGAGGGTTTTGCAAATAAGAGGGCCCTACTGGCCTGCAAGCAGAATCAATGGTCAGAAACTAGCTGTGGAGGGCTCAGGGGCTCTGCCTGGATCAGGGAGCAGTGACCAGCTGGCGGCCTTGTCGGTCCGGGCTCAGAGTCACGGTCACTCCCCAGGCTGGGTGCAGAGTTCTCCATCAATGGAGTCCAGGGGGGAACATAGGTCAGGCAGAGCAGAGCTGAGGCCGGCATGAGGCCGAGGAGCCGGCAGGACTCAGCAGGGAGCGCACGTCAGGGCCAACGTGGAGGACACGGGACCCAGGCGGTGCTCACAGGCGGTGGGGGCGGGGGGGGCACCGGGTGCTCCTCCTGTTTCGAGGCCAGGCCCCTTGTCTACAGTCTGGACGCCGTCACTCAGGCCCCTCCCAGCCCAAGGTCAGTCCAGGCTTCTCTGGTCCCACTTCCTGCTTCCACCAGCCCCCACTGACCCCCCATTAGCTGAGATGGGTCCCCAGCTAGATCCATTCTACACCACCACCGGCCCTGACCTGCTTCCTTCTCCCCACGCCCTGCTGCCAACCAAGGGAGGGACCCCCAACCCTGCCACACACACCCCCACTCCAGGCTGAGACAGACGGTGGGACGTGCGATGGTGACACCAGGTGGCCACAGGAGCGGAAGAGTGGCCAGTGGGAGCTGCAAGGCAGAAGATGCAAAGCCGGCACCTGACTTCCTTCGCTGGGTTCTCCTGATCACCTTGGAGACCAGACCGGTCCCAGGGTGGAGCAGGGAGCGCCCGCTGAGCCTGGAGGCCGTGACGTCAGGAAGTGAGGGGCGGGGCGCGAGAAAGGGGCGGGGCCGAACGCCTGAGCAGGAAGGTGAAGGCCGAGGGAGCTGCGCTGGCCTGTGACACAGCCGGTGTCCACGGGTTCGCCCGGCGTCGAAAACGGCGGGGAGGATAGTCAAGTGGGAGGGACAAACCTTCCCCTGGGAAGAAGTCTAATTAGCACAAGTGCAAGGAACGAGGGAAACTGAATATCCCGTGAGCTTGCCACTGCCAGCAAGACCCACGGAGGGCAGCTCAAAATCATGAACAAAAGTTCAAGGAGAAATAATGAACTGTAAAGTCTCCAGTTTCCTCCGTCAAGCTACTTACAAGTTAGGAAGAGAAGGGTTGTAACTTGCCTGGAGGTCCAGGGTTAAGAGTCCACCCTTCCACTGCAGGAGACGAGGATCAGACCCTTGGTCCCGGAACTGACCCTGCAGGCCACATGGTGCAGCCAAAAAGTAAAACAATAAGTAAATAAAAATAGCAATTTTGAACAGAGAAACTCACCAGACACCAGGTGGATGGAAGGCCCAGGGTAACACCACCCAAGACCTGTGGACACCAGGGAGTCCCCACATGCCTGCTGTGCAAGGCGCCTGCATTCTCTCACATCCCGGCCCAAAATGCAAAGCCTCCCTCTCATCATGAAAGAAATAGTTGGCAAACACAAATTGGGGCATGTTCTGAAAACTGCCTGACCAGCGCTCCCCCAAAGGCGGAGACACCAACAGGAAGAGAGAACAGCTCAGACAGGAGGGCGCAGAAGAGCCGACAGGAAACCAAGGTGGCGCCCGGGGTGGCATCTGGGGTGGCATCCACATGGGACCCTCAAACAGGGGAAGGACTCCCGCGGAAAACTGGGGAGCCGCCAGCGAGGCCTGGGGTTTAGGGCACAGCCTCCCACCCTTGGTGCTCGCTGCCTCTTGCTGACTGCAGGCATCCCTACAACCGTGCAGGGCTGCTAGGGGAGCCTGGGGGGAGCGGTCTACAGGAATCCCCATCAGTGTGCGGCTTTTTGCTTTGGAATGATTTCAAGTGAGAAAGCATCTCCTCGGCCACATTGCATGCTTGGCCCCGGACCTGGCCCGAGCAGCTCGGGGTCCCCTCCGGTCCTTCCCCCTTTCCCCACCCCCACGCCCCAGCCTCCTCTCGGCAGAAGGCTCCCTCCACAAGCAGCTCATCAGCCACGTTCCCAGTGAAGTTTCCTCCCCAAGAGGAGCACTGACCCCTGAGCGTTGCCAAGCAGCCCTCGAGGGACCCCCACACCCCCTGCCCCCCAGGGGCCAGCTCCTGGCTGTGGGTGCCATGCCCTCTAAAGATGACCCCCGCAGCGGGCAGGCATCACCGCAGAATCGGGCCAACTCCTAGCCACCGGCAAGTCTATCGGTGGCTGCCTGGGAGTAGGGCATCCACCCTTGTCCGGAGACAGGTCACCTGACACAGGCCATAGCAGCCTTTGCATTAAAAAATCCTTTAAACAAAAACAGCCTGCCCAGCTGATTCCACCATCTCCCATCTCTCTATCTAACCCCGTCTCAAATTTCCCATCTAGAAATATTTCTTAAGAAATTTTCCAGGGTTCCCCCAGCCCCTTTGGGGAATTGCAGGACAGCCCCAACAGCCAGAGGCAGAAAAGAGAAAACCCAGCCACCACCCAGGGCCCCAAGTCCCCATGCTTCATCCAGAAGGGCCCCCTTCATCTCTGGGAACACAGAAAAACACCCCAGAACTGTGAGCCTCTCCCCGCAACGCACTCCCCACTCCCAGCGCTCTGAGAACTGCAGGGCCAGACTCATTTCCATCCAATCAAGGCTGCAGCAGGAGGTATCTGCGAAACACGCTGTCTGACCTCACAGTGGGAAATAGATTAATAAGCCATTATGATAAGCAAGCTGCTTATTAGCTTGAGAATGAGGCTGTGCAGCTAATTGAAGCCATCCAGCAAAATGTCAGCGCCTTCTCGGGGATGAAATATTCACTGCACCCCAGCCCCGACCCAGGAGCAGAGGTCTGTACGCACCTTTCTTTGTACGGCCAGCGTCAGACAGACTCCTTCCCCTGGGCCAGCCTCAGGGCACGGCGCAGAGCCGCCCACCACGGGGGCAGAGGCCTTCAGGGGCACAGGGCTCAGTGCCAGGTGTGTCCCTCTTCTTGACCCACCTGAAGAAAAGGGAGGAGCTCTTGTGAGCGCAGGGAGCTTACGCGATCTCATTGCGCAGAGGCCCTTTGTCCCTGGGAGGAGAGTTCAGGGTGCCCCTCTTGAATTTCATCTGTGTTCTCTGAAGGGCCTGCTGCATCCATTCTGCAGCCTGGAGCGGTGCCATTCTTGACCTCGGAAGTAGCCCTCAGCCCTCTGACCCTTCCCTTCCCATTGCTCGCTGGCAGCTAGGAGCCCTCTCCTCCAGCCAGGGGTCCTCAGCCAGCTCCTGTCACAGTGGGCATGGACAGGCTGGCCCCCCGTGACGCCCCATCTCCACCAAGCTGAGAGCCCACTGGAGCCAGGAGCCTGTCCTTCTCAGGGCAAGAGTGTCTCCAGGCGGGATGACCCCAGCTGGGCTCGTTCCTGGTGGCTCTGGCTCGGCTCCAGGTGGGGTGACCCCAGGTGGGCTTGTTCCCGGTGGCTCAGCTCCAGGTGGGACGACTCGCGATGACAGACTCCAGGTGAGGGCCGAGTTCTGGGGTGGGAATGCACCTCCCCCATGTCCTTCCTCGGGGCCTTGCTCCCCGCCTGGGAGCAGGTGGACCCACTGTGCGAGCGAGGACGTGGGCCAGAGAGCCCACGAAGTCGAGGTCTGTGTCACCACGCGCGTCCCTGCCGAGCCCGTGGGGAGCACCGCGGCCAGGAGCCGCACACCCGGTCAGAGCAGAAGTGGCCCGAGGCAGGGCTGCCGAGGCCGGCCAGAGTGCTCTCTGCCTGAGGGAGGGCAGCGGTTGACCGGGGGGTGTGGGCTGGAGGGGGGCCCAGCCAGTGTGGGGGGCCTCACTGTGGGCCCAGGGGGCAGTACCGGCCCCCTAGCCCTCCAGGCAGGACCACCCCAGGGCGGGGCGGGGAGCTTCTCAGTCCCCCGCAATGTGGGAGATTCAGTGGCCTCTGCTAGGATTGTCATAGCAACCACACTTTTAAAAAGTGCCCAGCCTTCTACTGTATGTTAGGCGTTGTGAGACCGACATCAGTTTTTCCAACACCAGCCCAAAGGAAAGGAAAATAAAGCTGCTCTATACCACGGCATTTTTTAATCAATGTAAATTAAATTTCCTCCAGTTTGAAGATACTGTGAAGGCTGCTGTGACAGCCTGGAGGTCATTACTGCCCCCCGGGGCTCCGCTGACCCGGCTGTCAACGGTGTCTGCAGTCTGCCCACTCGCGGAGACCCCAGTGCAAGCCCCCAGCCAGGCGCGGGGACAAGGCGGAGTCCCAGCCCCCGGACCGGGACACTCTCACCGCGGCTGGGGCCGGGATGAACCCAGCCCTGGGGGCGCACCAGGCGCGGCGCTTACAAAGCCAGAAAACACACCTGCCCCTCCCGCGGGCGTCGACGGGCAGCACCAAGGGCCATCTCACACACGGGTGACCGCAAGAGCAGCGTGCCAGGCAGGCACGGGCGCCCTCCCCTCGTGACTGCAGGCACAGGAGAGGTCAGACAGGCAGCACAGAAAGCAGGTTCGTGGTGGCCAGGGGCTGGGGCAGGGGTGGAGGTGGGTCCCGGCGGGAACAGGGCTCCGTCGGGGGCAGTGGAACGTCCTCCGGTTGACGGTGGTGCTGGGACAACACTGTGAGTGCGTCAGAGCCGCTGAATTGTATGGCACACCAATGATATCTCAATAAAACTTTCTAGAATCCCTACACGATTATGATATATTATTCTGAAAATAAACAGACATACACACACTTATACCCTCTGACCTAGCAATTTCCACTTCTAGGAATTTTTCCTAAGGAAATGGGGTGTGTACAGATACACAGATGTCTTCATACTTTACAAAAGGCGTCTACAGGTCCATGGGAGGGCTTTGGATAAACTCCAGTGCACGCATTCACGAGAACACCGCGCATGCGGAACCGACAGCAGTGTGGCAGACGCGCAGTTACTGACACACGTGTGTGTCCGTGAGCGATTGTGTGAGGTTAACAGGCTGCCAGCAGTGACTAGAGGCCGCAGAGTGACGGGCCTCACGCACACGGAAGAGCTGCCCCTGACTTATGCAAGCCCGCCAGGTGAGGGTTCGGGAGGATCTTTTCCCCTCCTTTTTCAGTTTTCAGGATGGCCCAGCTTTTTCTGTTTTGGCCCGTGTTGCTGGGGCAATACACCGATAGGGTTCTTTTTGGGGATGCCCAGAGGGAGGGCAAGTCAGGCCCCCAGGTGCGTGGAAGGACGGTGTGGTTGAAGCAGACTGAGTCCTTTGGGGGGCAGCCTCAGGGCAGAGGACTCCTGGAGCCCAGGACTGGGCCCCTGGACAACAGCCGCCCCCTGACCCTCAGTCGGGCGTGAAATCTACAACAAATCCCCCCCAGGCTCCTGCTCCCATGCTGAGCCCCAGAGGCAGCCGCCCAGGAAGCGGCCAGACATGGGTGCAGGAAGCCCGTCCTCCCCCTGGGAGGAGGGGCAGGGGACGCCTGCGGCCGGAGGACGGCCTGGGCCAGCCCTGCTTCCCAGGAGGAGCAACCACAGCCTGCGGAGGTTGCCCTGTTAGGAGGCCGGCTGGTGGGCAGAGTGAGGGGTGGGCGCTGCAGGGAAGGTGCAGCTCTGAGGCGCCGCTGATCACACGGGTGGGGCCGGGCGGGGCCTTGGGGGCCAGGCCAGCCACTCAGAGCTGCCCCGACCTGAGGCGGGAGGGACGGGCTTCTACGCCCCCTGCGTCTGCTCATCTTTGGCACAGGCCCCAGGGGTCCGGGAGGCCCAGCTCCGAAGTCCACTGCCGTGAGCAGGTCCGGAGGGCAGCTGGCCCCCCGGACCGGAAGAGTGAGCCTAGGGGGCTCAGAGCACAGTCTGGGTCAGAGAAGCCCCATCCACCCAGAGAGGGCTGCGGTCAAGGCCCGACCTCCTCAGCTCCCGCCAGCCATGGGGCCAGGATGAGCCCTCCTGGTCCCAAGCCACGGCGGGAGCCACCCCCTGGGCTGTGGCTGCCATGCCCCAAGGCCTGGCGGGCTTGGCAGGCTCCCTTCTCCAGCTCCCTCTCCAGTTACAAATGTCAAACCTTAGGGCACCCCTGGGTGCTGGGACTTCGGTGCATGGGGTCACCCCCTGAGAGTGCAGGAGGATCCGGAGAGGTGGGCGTGGGGACCTCTGTGTCTGGGGTCCCCCCCCCCCCACCAAGAGTGCAGGCGGACCGGGAGAGGAGGGCGCCAGGGCAGAGCCTACAGGACCCCGAGTGAGTGCAGGGAGCCCCCAGGCCTTGGTGTCCTGGCCCGGGAGGCGGGCTCTGTTAGCACAGCCATGACCACGACCGGCAAGTGGGAAAGCTCTCGGGGCCGGGGCCGGCGGGACGGAATCGGAATCGGAGCTGAGGAGGCAGAGGCGGCCCGGCTGCAGCCCCTTCTTGCTCAATCAGCAGCCATTTCCCGGCTCCAAATCACTTTCTTTTCCCCTGGAAACCATCAGAGGCTGCAGCTGGCAATCGGCTGTGACACTTTAAAGAAATGCTATTGGATGTCCCAGGCCCAAGAGGGTTCTCCGGACCCCGGGTTTGCTCAGCCGCCCCCAGCAGTTTCACCGAGAGGACAGGCAGGGAGAGAGCTGACGGACTGGGCTGAGCAGCTTGGCCGCACGGGCGGCCAGGTGCCGCTCAGGCTCAGGGTCCCCAGAGCAGCCTGGGGGGCCTCCAGGCAGTGGCAGAGAGGGGCCAGATTTCAGCCCTGACCCCCTCCGTCCCTTGCGGACCTGACCTTTAACTTGCCCATTCTGCGTGCCCAGATGAGCAGAGATGACGGGGGTCGGGGGGCAGTGTCCTGCTCTCCAGGAGCGGGGGGATGGGAGGCCACGCAGAAGTCACTGTTGGAGGAACTGCATCCGGGCGCTCACTGTACGAGGGAGGCCGCCTGGGGGCCCTGAGCCCCCAGCACGGGCTAGGACTCTTCCTGTGGTGGGAACAGGACCTGCTGTTTTCGCTGTCTGACTTCGTGACCAGTCAGACTGCAGCCCGCCAGGCTCCTCTGTCCATGGGGTTTTCCAGGCAAGAACACTGGAGTGGGTTGCCATGCCTTCCTCCAAGGGATCTTCCTGACCCAGGGATCGAACCTGCGTCTCTGCATCTCCCGCACTACAGGCGGGTTCTTCACCACTGAGCCACCGGAGAAGCCAGGAACACGTCTCACCTTTTCCCAACTGCAGAGGGTTGAATGGCGGTTCTCGAAGGTCTGTTCATGTCCTCACCCCTGGAACCTAGGAGCGTGACCTTGTTTGGGAAAGGTCTTTGCAGATGCAATTAAGTTAAAGATCTTGAGATTAGAAGGTCATCCTTGATTAGCCAGTCAGTTCAGTTCAGTCGCTCAGTCGCGTCTGACTCTTTGTGGCCCCGTGGACTGCAGCACGCCAGGCATCCCTGTCCATCACCAGCTCCCAGAGCCTGCTCAAACTCATGTCCATCGAGTCAGTGATGCCATCCAACCATCTCATCCTCTGTCCCCTTCTCCTCCCACCTTCAATCTTTCCCAGCATCAGGGTCTTTTCCAATGAGTCATTTTTTCACATCAGGTGGCCAAAGTATTGGAGCTTCAGCTTCAGCATCAGTCCTTCCAATAAATATTCAGGACTGATTTCGTTTAGGATGAACTGGTTGGATCTCCCTGCAGCCCAAGGGACTCTCAAGCATCTTCTCCAACACCACAGTTCAAAAGCATCAATTCTTCGGTGTTCAGCCTTCTTTATGGTCGAACTCTCACATCTATACATGACTACTAGAAAAACCATAGCTTTGACAAGACGGACCTTTCTCAGTAACATCTCTGCTTTTTAATATGCTGTCTAGGTTGGTCATAGTTTTTCTTCCAAGGAGCAAGCGTCTTTTAATTTCATGGCTGCAGTCACCATCTGCAGTGATTTTGGAGCCCAAGAAAATAAAGTCTGTCACTGTTTCCATTGTTTCCACATCTACTTGCCATAAAGTGATGGGACCAGATGCCATGACCTTAGTTTTCTGAATGTTGGGTTTTAAGCCAGTTTTTTCACTCTCCTCTTTTACTTTCAAGAGGCTTTTTAGTTCCTCTTCTCTCCAGCTTATCTGAGATTATTGATATTTCTCCTGGCAATCTTGATTCCAGCTTGTGCTTCATCCAGCCTGGCACTTCGCATGATGTACTCTGCATATAAGTTAAATAAGCAGGGCGACAGTATACTTGACATACTCCTTTCCCAATTTGGAACCAGTCCCTTGTTCCACGTCCAGTTCTAACTGTTGCTTCTTGACCTGTATGCAGATATCTCAAGAGGCAGGTCAGGTGGTCTGGTATCCCCCTCTCTTTCAGAGTTTTCCAGTTTGTTGTGATCCACACAGTCAAAGGCTTTGGCGTAGTCAATGAAGCAGAAGTAGATGTTTTTCTGGAATTCTCTTGTTTTTTCGATGATCCAACGATGTTGACAATTTGATCTCTGGTTCCTCTGCCTTTTCTAAATCCAGCTTGAACATCTGGAAGTTCTCGGGTCACATACTGTTGAAGCCTGGCTTGGAGAATTTTGAGCATCACTTTGGTAGCATATGAGATGAGTGCAGTTGTGCGGTAGTCTGAGCATTCTTGGCATTGGGACTGGAATGAAAACTGACCTTTTCCAGTCCTGTGGCCACTACTGAGTTTTCCAAATTTGCTGGCACATTGAGTGCAGACATCCTGGAGTCTGAAGTCAAGTGGGCCTTAGGAAGCATCACTATGAACAAAGCTAGTGGAGGTGATGGAATTCCAGCTGAGCTATTTCAAGTGCTAAAAGATGATGCTGTTAAAGTGCTGCACTCAATATGCCAGCAAATTTGGAGATGTTTTCTATGACCAGTGTGTTCTCTTGGCAAAACTCTCTTAGCCTTTGCCCTGCTTCATTCTGTACTCCAAGGCCAAACTTGCCTGTTACTCCACGTATCTCTTGACTTCCTACTTTTGCATTCCAGTCCCCTATGATGAAAAGGACATCTTTTGGGGGTTGTAGTTCTAAAAGTTCTTATAGGTCTTCATAGAAATGTTCAACTTCAGTGTCAGCATTACTGGTCGGGACATAGTCTTGGATTACCGTGATATTGAATGGTTTGCCTTGGAAACAAACAGAGATCCTTCTGTCATTTTTGAGGTTGCATCCAAGTACTGCATTTCGGACTCTTTTGTTGACCATGATGGCTGCTCCATTTCTTCTAAGGGACTCATGCCCACAGTAGTAGATATAATGGTCATCTGAGTTAAATTCACCCATTCCAGTCCATCTCAGTTCACTCATTCCTGTAATGTCGATGTTCACTCTTGCCGTCTCCTGTTTGACCACTTCCAATTTACCTTGATTCAGGGACCTAACATTCCAGATTCCAATGCAGTATTGCTCTTTATAGCTTCGGACTTTTTCTCCATCACCAGTCACATCCACAACTGGGTGTTGTTTTTGCTTTGGCTCCGTCTCTTCTTTACTTCTGGAGCTATTTCTACACTCTTCTCCAGCAGCATGTTGGGCACCTACCGACCTGGGGAGTTCATCTTCCAGTGTCATACCTTTTTGCCTTTTCATGGTGTTCTTGGCACTCTCAAGGCAAGAACACTGAAGTGGTTTGCCACTCCCTTCGCCAGTGGACCGTGTTTTGTCAGACCTCTGCACGTGACCCGTCTGTCTTGGGTGGCCCTTCATGACATGGCTCATAGTTTCATGGTTCGTAGTTTCGATTGACCAGAGAGATCCTAAATCCAATGACAAGGAGCCTTATTAGAGACACAGCAACAGAGAAGCCAAGAGTAGTCAGAGCAGAAACTGAAGGGATGTGGCCACCAGCCAGAACCTGGGCCGCCACAAGCTGGAAAAAGCAGGAAGGACCGTCCCCCAGAGCCTCTGGAGGGACAGAGCCCTGCTGACACCATGATTCCAGACCTCGGGCCTCCAGGACTGGGAGAGAGTAAACACCCACTGGCTTCAGCCCCCCCCGCCCTCCAGTGCGTCTGTACAGCCCCGGGACACTCAGAGAGCCAGCCCGGAAATGGTGAGCCCTGCGGGAAGGGAATGCTCCAAGTGGGAGACCTGGCTGCTAGCTGCATCCCTGGGCAAGTCACTCAACCTCTCTGAGCCTCAGGCTCCACGTGTCTAAACAGTGCTAGAACCTTCCAAAAGGTTGGGAGCGATTTTGAGAAGCAACATCTAGTGCCCAAAGACCATGAGAAGCAGTCACCACTCCCAGGCGCCCCCCAAGGTCCCACTGTTGCCCTATCACGTCACCTCTCCCCAGCTTCACCAGGGCCCCAGGGACCCACACAGGCGAGTCTGGGGGTCTCAGAGGCAAGCGTGGCTCCTATCGTACCCCCAGCAGAAGGAACCGAGAGCCCGTCCACTCAGGGTGCTCCCACTCCTGGACCTCACGTGTCCAAGCCACCCTTCTCAGCGCCTAAAGCAATGATGACAATGATGGTGACAGTTACAGTGACAGAAAAACACTCAGCAGACACTCACCCGAGAACGTGATGCTCGTGAAGGAGCCAGCACCTCATAGCAGACATACTCACAGAGGGTCAGCTCTGTGGATACTGTTGACAGGTGGGGAAACTGAAGCACAAAGAAGCTTGTAACTCGCTCAGACTCCCTGGAGCCAGGACACCCCCTGGCCCTCTGAGCCTTTCTCCTATGGACACTTGCCAGAGTGAACATTTCAGCTGTATTTACAGGAGGGCCCAGAAAACACCTCTCACCCAGTAGTTTCTAAGCAGGGCCTGGTCCTGTCTCTTGGCACATAATAACTGCTTGATTAGTGCTTGAGGAATAGATAAGCAGATCGATGGACAGTGAATGAGTGGTGGATGGATGGATAATGAATGAATGATAGATATATTGGATGGATGTGTCAGGCGAGTGTAGATGTCACGTGAGGGTATGTTCCTTGGTCCTTGTCTCGTCACAACAAAGATTTGGAGTGACGGACATTGAGGCCCTCGGCGGGCCACAGCTCTCGGGTCTGGACAGACCGGGTTATAGCTCTTAAATAAATCAGTATTACAGCTCAGTGTTACAGCTCTATTTTATATAGAAGATGATAGCCGGAGAATCCATCCTCAAAGAGTGAGGGCATGCCAATCCAAGGCAGTGAAGAGAAGAACACTGCAGCGTGTGGGAGAGAAAGGGAGAGTCCATCTTCCAGGCACAGGAGAGAGAGAGATCGGGAGCGCTTTGGCTCCTATTTTATGTTTATTTCTGCCCCCTGGGCCTGTCCTATGCAAATTGAGCTTAGACAGAAGTGCTGTTCTATCTGCAGTTCTCACTCAGGTCCTCGGACCCTCCTTGTTCTATTTTCGCGGGATTTTCCCTTCCTTATCTTCTAGCCACCGCCATTTTGGACTCATTTCCTAGTCTAACTACCTAACAGAGGGATGGATGGATAATGGATCAGTGACAGAGGCTGGATGGATATTGGATGGGTGGGTGGGTGGGAGACAGACAGATAAATGGATGGATGAATGGGGGTTGGATGACAGAAGGATGGATGGATGGATGCCTTTTGGCAGAGGTGCTGGCTTCTCGGGGCCCGCTAGTGCAGAGGCGTGGAGAGAGTCGCGCTTGGAGTCTGAGCCTTGGCATCAGCCCAGGCCTGCCCACAATGCTGGGGTGACTGGTGGGGCGCCACATTGTCTCTTGCGGTCCCTCGGGGCTCCAAGAGCAAGCATGTGAGTCAGAGCTGTGAGTCTGCCCTTTCCTCATACACACCAGCGCGCGCAGAGCAGTTCCCAGAGCGTGCGGATGTGTGCCCTCTCACGTGCACCCCGAGGTCCAGTCCTGGCCCGTATCCTCTCAGAGGTCACCAGCACAGCTCCCAGGGGAGGGGCTTCCTTGCCCAGCGTCCCAGAGCCAGCAGTCAGAGGGCAAGGGAATGAAACAGGACTCTCCGCTCCCAAGCACAGGCCTCCTCCCCCAACTGCACAGTGCATCAGGAGAAGGACAGAGGTTTAGGGGCCACTCAAACATGGGTGCGCCTCCAGCCCTCGTCAACCACAAGCTGGGTGACTTTGGGCATCCACAGCGATGCTGGCTTTAGGAAAGACAAGTGTCTGTGCCCAGGAAGTGCCTGGCACGTGGGTTCTGAACAGGGACCCACACGATTACGGGGTCCTGTGAGCCTGGTCCATACACTGTGGGGTCCACAAAAGCCATGGCTCATTCAAGTAAGACCCGCCCCCTTGGTGGGTTCCTGCAGCTTGGAGCTCGGATCCCAGTTTGCAAACAGGACTTGGTAGGACAACCCCGTCACCAAAAGGCACCCAGCAAGTACCCCCAGAGTACCCAGATGCACCCCTTCCCAGCTGGGGCAGCTGTGTCCCAAGGCAGCAGAGATGGTGCAGTGCCCCCTCCCCTGGGTTCGAGGCCCTGGGCCTCTCTCCCGCTCTTCCACGCGAGTGCTCTTCCCCAGGAGCAAGGGTCACCCCCTTGCTCTTTTGCGGCCACGGCCATCTCCCAAATGTAATTACCAGAAGCAATAGCATAATGACCTTCTAATCGCTGGGGGCTCCTGAGGGCAATGCCTGCTCGTTCCTGCTAACTGGAGGGAACAGCTGCCAGACACACGGAGGCAGGCTGCTTCCCACCAGCCCCCACCATCCCTCACCTCCCCCCACCTCCAGCAGGACTTTGGAGGGGACAAATAATTTCCCTCTAAGGCCCCCTAAAAAAGGTTAAAATGAGGTGTTAGGGGTTCTGGGTGAACAAGGTGTCCCAGTCATTCTAGTTCAGACTCAGATGAAGCATGAGCTGTTTTTAGGATGCAGCGTGACGTGAAAAGACAGCCCTTAGCACCAAGCCCTCGAGTCCGGCCTCAGTGTTCTCATCTGTAAAGTGGGCCTGAGCTATTCTCAATCAACTGACCTCCATCCAGGGCTGAAGGAGAGCTGAGAGTCCTGGAGATGAGGGGGTCCTGAGGGCCACTGCTTGGGTTTCTGAGGACCTCTGCACACCTCCCGTGCCTTCATTCATTCACTCACTCATTCCTTCAAAATGCCGACAGCAAGGCACCCACAGAGTGACCGCCGAGTCAGGCCTTCGTTGTTCATGATTCACAGACTTACTCATTCAGGCATTTAGTTACCGTCTTTGTCTAAGAAGAAAGCCATTTCCAAACTCTGCCAGCCCCCGCAGAACGACTGGTCACCTCAGTCAGAGTTGTCAGGGTTAATGAGGTGTCTCAGATTCTCATTATCAGGGAAATCACTTCAGAAATGCTGTCCAGGGCACCGTGGGCAGGGGCACCTCATGTCAGGAAAGCATTCCTTTCCGAGATGAGCAGCAACGTCAATTAAGCCAGGAGCCCCCAAAGGCTGAGCGCTGATGAACTGATGCTTTCAAACTGTGGTGCTGGAGAAGACTCTTGAGAGTTCCTTGGACTGCAAGGAGATCCAATCAGTCCATCCTAAAGGAAATCAGCCCTGAATATTCATTGGAAGGGCTGATGCTGAAGCTGAAGCTCCAATACTTTGGCCACCTGATGAGAAGAGCTGACTCATTGAAAAAGACCCTGATGCTGGGAAAGACTGAGGGCAGGAGGAGAAGGGACGACAGAGGGTGAGATGGTTGGATGGCATCACCGACTCAGTGGACGTGAGTTTGAGCAAACTCCGGGAGATGGTGATGGACAGGGAGGCCTGGCGAGCTGCAGTCCATGGGGTCGCAGAGTCAGACACGACTGAGAGACTGAACAGCAGTCCCAATGGCGGGGGAGGGGGAGCTCCCAGATCTCCCTGGGAGCAGGGAACTGGCCCCTGGAAACGATGTAGGGGCCAGAGTGCCAGGCGGGGTGGGGGAGTGGGCCAGGACCGTCACTGGTCTGGGCCAGCAGCCTGCGTCCGGGCCTTGGGGTGTGTGAGCTGGCGATCACTATTACAATAGCGACACAGCCAGCCAGGTCTCAGCGGCGTGTGTTAATGAGCTAATCCACATTCATACATGCGCTCACTCAGCCACACGTGCATTTCCAAATGTCCCATGAACGTCTAGTGTGTGCCAAGTGCCTTCCTAAGGAGCCCACACATCTATTTATGAACAACACGTGTGCTGACTCCAGGCGGGTGGGCAGGCTTCGACCCGGGGGTCTGTGCAGCGTTTGCAGGGGGCGAGTCGGAGGCCCCGGGGAAGCAGGCGTGCTTCCTGGGGAGGGGGCTTCCACGCTCTGGGTGCGGTAAGTTGTGTGGGTGGTCCCACAGCAGCAGAGAAACCCCAGGCAGAGACAGAGTGAGGCCTCCCAGTGGCAGAGGTCTCGCCATCACCCTGGGAGCCCGCTGGCTCACGGCAGGCTTCTCAGGTTCTGAGGTCCACGCTGCGGGCTGCGGGCCCACCCGGCTGACCCACCATGGTGGCCAGCGAGGGGCACACCGAGGCCCACACAGCGACTTACAGTGAAGCACTCAGCGCTGCTGGCAAAGCCCTGAAATATGGCATGGGGAAGCCAGAAAGAGTCGTCCGGCATTTAATAGCTGTGTTAACACAGCTCAGTCTGGAAATGAATTCAAGCCGATGGCATCCCAGCCCGCAAGCGTCAGGGCCCAGCCAACCTGTCCTGCGGCTGCGGGTGATGGCTCATTCCTGCCAGGTCCAGGAGACAGCTTGCTGACAGGCAACACACCTGGGCCGGGCGCGGATTCTGCTTGAGGTCATAGCCAACGGTCCTCCACTTAAGGGGAGCCCATGAAATTTTAATGACATGCTGATGTTTGCCAAAAAGCATCCTTTTAAAAAGTGATGAGCGAGACATGCCCCTGCATGGAGCCGGGGTGGGGGGGAAGCGGGGGCCAAGATGAGCGGACTCCTCCCCAACCAGCCCCTCATCTCCCATCACCGAGCCCGAGGCAGGCTCGCCTAGGCCCCCTGCAAGCTCTTCCCCCTGGCAAAGGTCACCCTTGCCCCAAGGACCAGTGTCCCTCTGCAACGGGCTGCCTCAGGCCCGTGGCCCCTCTGAGCTGCTTTTCGGAAGTGATTTCCATGAAATGAGAACACAGGGAAGCCTCATTATTTGAGACACCACTAATTAGGGGTTTGTGATCAGCCGTCTGGGGCTGGCAGAAAGGGACATTTGCAGACAGTGCGAATTAACCAGCAGACAGGATCGCAGGGGCCTTGGGAAGCCAGAAGTAGCTCCCGGCCAGCCGCTGTCAGCCGACAGGAGCCAGTCTACCGGGAGGTGCTAATTACCGGTCTCTCTCTCCTGGTCAATGAGGAAACCCGAGAGGGCGGCCCAGGCACGTTGGCCTCCAGCTTTGTGGGTGCAGGATGCCCCAGAGCAGCCCTGAGAGGGCCACACCAGCATCATTCCCATTTCACAGAGGAGGAAACTGAGGCTCTCGCGGGGAGGACCCCGCTGAGACCACCTGGCCCCACTGCCCGGGGTCCAGCCACTGCATGGGGACAGTCTGTGGAGAGAACCAGGCTCCCTTCTCCGGCCTTGCCACATTCCACCCCGTCTGGCTGACTGGATGGGGGCAAACGGACCTTCTCCTTTGTAAACAGAGATCCCAGGCAGTCAGCAGACATGGGCGGCTGAGCCAGAAGGGTCCTGTGGGCAAAGGCATGGTGCCCAGTTGAGGGAAGGAGGTGTGTCCTAGGGCACACAGCAGGGCCCCAGTGGGAGCCCCAGACCCTTACGCAGCAGGAGCCCCTGTGGGCATCCGGAGCCCGGGCGTGCCCTTCCTAAGCTGCCTCCGCGGCCAGTGTGCAAGGGGGGAACCTCCACCCCGCAGAGAAGGGAAGGAGGCCAAGGAGGACAGGGTGGAATTGGGGCACATTTCCTGACAATTCCAGCACCTCCCAGGTCGTCCATCAGAGGTCACCCCCTTGACATGGAGAGTGGGGCCCCTCAACCAACACTCACGGTCAGGTTCTTACCAACCCGCCTGCTCCTGTTGGTGGAAGGGGTACCTCCTGTGATCCCATAGCCACTCCTGGGGCATAGCACCCGTGGGTGTGTGGGCACCGCTCCTTTCCCCCAGGGGTCCTCGGCTAAGGAGCTATGCGGGGGGAGGGGGCCAGGGGGGCAGGAAACCTGGGAAAGTGGCATCTGTGCTGCAGGGGTCCTGCAGCAGAATCTCCACCCCAACACCCAGACATCCTCCCCACGCACACACCCCCTCATCCTGCAGGCACGGATCCGCGGAGACCCAGTGGGGTCAGCACGGTGGCGTCCAGGGAAGGGCCGGCCGTCTACTCCACGGCCTCTCCCGTGCAAGACCCTCCCCTGCCCGCAGCCCACACGGAGGGAAGGGGACGCCCGCTGCTCGCGGTCTCCTCCTGTGGTCGTGGCCTCGAGCTGACTTCTGCCGAGGCAGGGCCCCAAGGAGGCATCTGACCCTTTCGCTGGTCACAAGCCGGTAGTCACCTGGGAGGAGGCCCAGGCCACCTTGCCTAGAGGCTGGAGGGGCTGGGCGGGAGGGAGGGGCCGTGGACGGGGCTCTGGTGTGGTGGGCGGGGCTCTGGTGTGGTGGGCGGGGCTCTGGTGTGGTGGGCGGGGTGGGGAGAGGCTACGGGTAGTGGGTGGTGCTGCAGGCGGGGCTATGGTGATAATGGGTGAGATGGGCTGTGGGTAGGGCTATGGCGTGGCTGGCGGGGTGGGAGGGGCCATGGGGTAGTGGGTGGTGCTATGGGCGGGGCTATGGGGATAATGGGTGTGGTGGACTGTGGGCGGGGTTGTGGGCGGGGCTATGGCGGGGTGGGAGGGGCCATGCAGTAGCAGGTGGTGCTGCAGGCGGAGCTATGGGGATAATGGGTGAGGGTTGTGGGCGGGGCTCTGGTGTGGTGGGCGGGGAGGGGCTGGGAGTGACAGGGCAAGGCAATCCAGTGCCTAAGCGACAAAGGGCTTCAGGAGACATCCCTTTACTCCTCATCAGATACTTGCTGGACACCCTGTGCGGTGTCCACCCACCCTATCCAGCACCAACACCCAGTCAGCACAGCAGCCAGGTATTCTCTGGACACACCTGCAGTGTGGGAGCAACAGGCACCAGGTAAAGAAGGAGTATAACCAGTGTTGGGCTTTTGCCAGGAGAGGGACCAGGGCCGGAGCTGGGCAGCGTGCAGCAGCGTGGAGAGGGCGGCCCGGACTCCAAGCCAAGACAGAGGGAGCGGCCAGGGGGCTGGGGAGGACGGGGCGGAGGCGGGGTGGGCACCGAGTGAGCAGGAGCTGGGATGGGGAGGGCTTCAGGTGCAGGCCTAGAGCACAAGGAAACCAGGGCCCTGTTCAGAAAAGCCGGCAAGGAGGGTCCTCAAAGGCTCTCGGACCCAGAGCCTTGTCCTTGCCTCCCCATGACATTTCTTACTTTCTGCTAGTTAATGTCATTCTGAATAAAGAAAAAATTTTAATGTGGATTATTAGCATGAATTTTACCATTTATCCTGGATTCCTCTCTGATTATTTTGTCAGAGCATCTAAGTCCTACGTGGAATCACTGAAGTTGTTCAGTTTGTATTTCATGCTTGCTCCTGAGGTGTGTCTGGACAGAGCCAAAGGGTCAAGCCCAGCCAGACTCAGGGGGATTGGGGAGGAAAGGGAGGCTCTCCAGCCGGGACCTGCCCCACAGAGCCCCTCAGACGCTCAGGCAGAGCACGGACCTGCCGCCCCCCACCAGCTGCACCTGCTCGGCCCTGCCACTGGGCTCCCCTCCCGCCGGCCACCGAGGGATGCGCACAGCTGAGCACCCCCCAGCCCACTCAATCAGGTGACGAGGGGGCCTGCCCTGCACCCCAGGACACATTCGGTAGTAGACAGGGGTGGGGCAAAGGCTCCAGCGTGGATGTTGTCTGATCACACTTCTGTGCCTTCAGAAACAGCCCAGAGGACGGAGTGCTGCTGCCCAGCCTGACTCTCCCTCCCACATCCATGGGAAGGCAGCTTCTTGAGGATTTGGGAGCATGCAGAGCCAGGTCCATACTCACCCCGGGCACCTGGGCTCTGGACCAGCGCTGCCCCCCCTCTGCCATCCCGCCTGGCTCAGGGCCCGTCTGTGCACCTGGACACTCACTCAGACGCCCCCCAGCTTGTCCTGCCTGCAACCTCGCCCAACTTACTCCTCGAGTGAATTTCCTCACATCTGCTGGTCAAGCCCCAGGTGACCCCAGACCTCGTGTCTGGCAAGCACATGAGTCTGTGTGTGTCTGCACACACACACACCACAGGGTCTGCTGTCCACACCATCCAGCCTTTCACGAATAGGAATCTGGTCTTTCTGTGGTCTCTGTCTCTGTCTCTCCCTGTGTCTCTCTGCACCGCCCATGTCCTTCTCTAAACCAAAGTTTTCATGTGGGATGTGGGGCTCCAGAGCCCAGGACGGGGGGTGGGGGGGGACGGCGGGGGGGGCTTAGGGACAGCCCTCCTGTGAACTGTAGCCATGTGATTGATTCCACTCTCTGGCAGCGGCTAATCATGTCTGGAATGGTGCCTGGTTCTGGGCTCATCCCCGTTGCCAGGAAACCAGCAGCCTGTAGACCCCACCCTGTCCCAAGTGCAGAGACAGTGGGCAGACCCCCTTGTGCCTCTGGTGGCCAAGGCCACATCTCAGATGGCCAGGACCGCTGGGGACCACGGTGGCCCATCCCCCTCCCGACTCCCCGGGGAAAGGGCCTGGTTGGCAGAGCACCCCGGGGTGCGGGGCGCTGCTTGCCCCTGGGCCCGCCCTGGGCAGCTGACCCTGCACGCCCAACCCTCCACCTCTTCCTGAGAGCCAGCTTTGCCTGCCTCTCCAAGCCACACAGGGCCGCGGGGCTCGTCTCTTTGTGCGTCTCTCTGCCTGCCGACCATGACAGCCAGGAACGGGACAGGCCTTCCTTGTCCTGCAGAGATTTGGTTTGACACTTCAGACACTTGCACGCTAGTGGGGTGGGGAGGAAACAGAAGGAGGGGAGGGAGGAGAGGAGAGGGGAGCTGGTGGGAGGGGGCTGGGCAGGCAACCTCGGAACCAGACGGTGTGGCAGTGACCTCAGCAGGTCATCCGGACAGATGGAAGTGGTGGACGCTGGAAGCCGAGGCCGCCGCATTTCCGCCTGGAGTGGCAGAGCTGAGTGGAGCCCCAGTCCCCGTGGCCCTCACCATCCCAGAACCAAAGAACCCCTTTCCCTGAGAACCAGTGGTCCTCAGCCGTTCCCATTTTTCTTGTTTCAATAATTCTTGGAGCCGCTGTTGTGTAAATAAAATTATTCTTCCCCAAAAAATCATTAGCAGGGCCCGACATTAATTCCCCTGCAATCTGTGTAATTAACTGCATGTAACACAGGGCATTAAAGGATCCGCTTGCTAATCACCACTCCTCTGCTCCAGGCACCTAATTAAATCCCTTCCTGTTTATCCATTTACAGGATCCCAAGCAAGATACAGGCCACCGAGAAAGCCATGCTCATAAATCAGCTCTTTGTAATTTTCAGAGGGAGAAAGTCCACTTATGTGTTTGCCTGTCACCGCCCCCTCGCCCAGCGCCCACCCCTGCCGTCCCCTCCCACCCCTGCCTGCTCCTCCCCACCAGACTCCTGACTCCCCACCGAGGCCCCAGCAGGGAGTGGGGGAGGAGGGCGCAGGAAAGAGCACGGGGGCTCCAGGGAGCACACAGCCGTGGCACACCTACCCCTGGGCCACACCTCTGTGCACCCCCCATTCCTGCCCGTTAGACGGCCTCGGGCCGTCCATCCTGGGCTCCTGCTTGTCCCCTGAACAGCAGCAGCTGGGGCAGCAGGGGGTCATCTGTCCTGCACGGGGGTCCCCGGCCGGCGGCTCTTTGGAGAAGGGGCCTCAGGAGGTGAGTTCTGAGTCTCAGCATCTCCTAGCTCTTGTGACCTTAGACAGGCTCGTGACCTCCCAAGCTCCTGTCTCCTGGATTGTCAAAGGGGACAACAACTCTACTGATGAGGACAGTCGTGGGGGTGTTAAGCCCAAACTCCGGGTCCCAAGCCCTTGAAGAGACCAAGCCCACACAGCAATGCAAAAGCATAAAGGGGTTTATTGCTAGCCGGCTAGGGCGCAAGTCTCATCCACGAAGTGGAATCCGACAAGAGCCCCGCGCTCCAGATCACAGTTGCTTTTATACAGGCAGTTCTTTGTTACAGCGCTGGCAGTCGATGTTTGGTCAGTTTAAATTGCGCATCTTCCCTGGATGGTCCATCTCTTGGCGCGCGCGGGACTTTCTTGGCTTGTGGGGGTGTATGAGGTGAGGGTGGGGGAAGGTGTGAGGATGGGGGAGGTCTCCGGAACTAGGGCCTGCTGTATCTCACAGCAGTCTGTCATGGAGCAAGGTACGGGGAGGTGTGAGGATGGGGGAGATCTCCGGAACTAGGGACTGCTGTATCTCACAGCAGTCTGTCACGGAAGCTGTTTTGGTTACACACTACAGGGGTGGGGGTGGGTAAGCAATCAAGGGAAGTGGCCAGGCTCCCCAGGACCCCCCCCCCAACCCCACCACTGGCCGATGAGCGTTGAGGACTTGCTATCTGCCAGCCCACACATCACCTGGCCCTGGGACAGGCCTTGCCCTGTACCTGATGGCTGCCGGCTGAGGCCTGTACAAACCCAGGCCTGAGCAAGCAGGTGAGCAGGGTCAGGCGGGGTGTGGAGCGCCGGCTGGTGGGGACCAGACTTCTTTGAGGGTCAGAGTCGCACAGCTCTGTGAACACACGCGAAGCCCTGAATCGCACGCTGCAAACAGATGACCTTCACAGTGCGTGCATTCATTACAGCGAAGCATCAGCAGCACAGCCTGGGCTGTGACAAAGCCCACCCGTGGTCCCTGTCACTCACTGCCCTCCAGACCCTGCGGGACTGGGGTCCAGCCTGAGCCGGGCATGTTTTCAGTTCAGAGCAGCAGCTTGTGACAGAGAGAAAGGAGACAGATCACATCCAGAGGAGGCAGGAGCCGTGCGGGTTCCAGAACGTTCCTGTTGCAGCTGCCGCTACCCGGGCAATGACCCTTGGAGCAGAGGCTCCACTTCAGTGCCCTCCCTGTGGGCTCTGCTCCACCCCAGGCAGCGCGAGCCCCTTGCAAACCTTCGGGGGCCCTGCCACCCCCTCCCCGAAAGCTTCTGGAACCTGCCCACTGCAAGGTGAGGGATCCGCCACAGCCACTCCATGCAGGGTCTGCAGGCCAGCAGCACCTGCGCCCGCCAGGAGCTCATCAGAAATGGAGAGCAGCAGGTCCCACCCTAGGCGACCAGGGGTCAGCTCAACCACAGCCCCAGAGGCATTCACGTCCTAATCTCTGAAACTCCTAAAGGTGACCTGATGTGAAAATAAAAAAAACCTTTGCAGGTGTGACTGGGTCAAGGGTTGTGCGGGTGGCCCTGCCTGACGCGTGTCCTAACGAGCGGAGATGCGACACCAGAGAGGAGCAGCTCTGAGAGGACAGAGGCAGGGGCTCGGGACGGGGCCACGCGCCCGGGACCTCCGGGGCCCACGGCAGCTGGAGGGGACACGGGGGCCCTGGAGCCTCCGCAGGGAGCCCAGGCCCGCATCCTGGATCCCAGGCCCGCCTCCAGAGCCCTTGCATCCAGGCATCTGGTGGCGATGACTTGTCCCAGCGGCAGGGAGGTCACACTTCTGGACCCTACCAGACCCCCAGGACATCCCGGGCATGGTACCGTTTGAGATGCGCCGGTCTCCGGGTGCCTGGAGCCCAGACTGTCTCTGGCTGAGCAAGACTTGGGTCTGAACCCAATCCTAGTAACAGTTCCCCCACTCACAGAGGGAAACTGAGGCAGAAAGTGAAGTGCTGCGCCAAGCACTGCCCCCAGGGCCCTTGCGCACACCGCTGTGAGGGTGAGGAGGACCCCAGGCCCACCGTCGGCGTGGCCCACCCGGAGCCCAGGAGGCGGGCGGGAAAGCGGGAATCATGCGGCCAGCCAGCCAGTCGGAAGAGGTTCGAATTCAATGAGAGCAGCAGACGCCCGCAACGGGCCTCGACCCTCCTCTCGTGCTCACTTGGGGGGTGCGCGCAGGGGGACGTGAGCACCCGGGAGGCCCGGGGGGCGCTTGGGCATACCCCTCAGTCTCTGCATCCCTGTTCCTTGCCCCGAGCTGTCCCAGGACCCAGGACGCTGGCCACCCCACCGAGACCCAGGACGGCTTGATTTCCCTGGCAGGTGGGTTCTCTGGACGCTGTCCCTGAGATGGAGATGGGGTACAGGGGCTGCTCTGGGAGCCCTCCCAGGGGAAGCATCTTGCAGGGGCCCAGGGCCATCCCAGGTCTGGACGAGCAACCAAGCCCTTCCAGCCCCACATCGAGCAGTCTAGGAGTCTGGCCGCCCTCAGAGGGAGGCACGGGCCGGAGCTGGGCTGCTCTCTCAGCTGGGAGTGGGCCTGTCTGTAGGGAGCCACCTGCTCCCTCGGGGGCACCCACAGGGGCAGGGAACCCGGCGGCGTGGCCCCGCCCCCCCAGTCCCAGTGCCGGCCCTGCATGGTCCCCACCACCCAACTCTCCGGTATGCGTCCCCACACCCCAACCCCGCCCAGCCCTGGCCCCACAGCTGCTGCCACCCCGCAACGTGGAGGCCCCGAGAGGGGGTCCAGGGCAGAGCTCAGGGGTCAGAGCCGCCACCCACCGTGACTCGGGTGCTGGGGGCTCAGTCACCCTGTGTGTGCACAGGAGCGGAGCGGCCTGCCCGGCCCATCTCTGGCAAGTTCCTCTCGTTAATGACGCTTCCGTGTGCCCCAAGCCGCACGTCTGCCACAACCAGCCCCCTCTGGCCCGTGTTTTCAACCTCTAATTACAATTAGATGCAGAATATGGGGCACTCTGATGCCCTTCAGGTGTCTGCCGAGGTTTCTTTCTAGTAATGCAGTCGAACGGCTCTCGTGGCTCACAACTGTGGGTCGTTCCTGAAATACGGGTTCTCTGCGGCCCTGGAGCCTCCCGGACAGAGCCTGGCTCTCATCTGCAGAGAACGGGGCGGCGGGGGGCGGGGGGGAATGTGTGCTTCCCTGGCGGTCCTGGGGACAGACAGGAGCTATAACGAACGGAACACACGTTCACGATGGGGGACACACAGAGGTGGCTGCACATGGCCAACTTTACACCTCTAATTTCACTAAGTCATCCCAAATGGAGGCCCGAGACAGGCCCGTCGTGTCAGGAGCTCTACCTGGGGAGGAGGAGCTGGTGGGATGAGATCACCGGAATTTGGAGAAGCGCCTGAGAAACCCCCGGGCCCCCCACCTCTTGTTTGGCCTGGAGCTGGAGAGACAACGTCGGAGCATCAGGCACCGCTGTCCCTGAGCCGCTGGGTCCTGATCCAGGGGTGCGGACGCTGTCACCCAGCAAGGTCTGCACAAGCGACGCCAAGGTGGACCTGCGCCAGGGGAGGGCAGGGGCAGGGCACCCAGGGGACGGCGGCTCGTCCAGGACCCCAGGGCCTCCTCCCCAAGAAAGGTGTGGGAGGGGGCTGGGGGGACAGACTGCAGCCCCTGCACTGTAGCTGGTCCTCAGGGCGTCCCCTCCCCTCTGCTGGAGGTGTGACCCGGGCCTGGTGGACACGTGGGCTCACGCCCACTCGGCCTCCTTTGCTGTGAAACGAGCAGCTCCAGTCTCTCCAGCTCGGCTGAGCTCCTGACAGTCACCTTGCTCATCTGACCCCATCAACGTGTCACCCGTTCTGTGGGTCAGTGTGACGCTCTGTGAGGCGTCCCAGGGGCCCAGGCTCTGCTAATATACGTGCAGAGGGCAGCAGAGTCAGTGCGGCCTCAGAGAAGGTGTAAATGCGTATCGTTGCTGCTCCAGGTAAGAGGGAGCTCGCCCCCTGACCCTGGAGGGGGCGGCCAGGAGTGGGGGCTCTGCTGGGCTCCCCTCCTCTAGGAGCCACGTGGTCCCAACAGCAGCGTAGTCAGCCTTCTTACCCGGCAGCCCCGGCCACAGGGTTGGATTCCAAGAGGCCCAGGTGGAGCCCGGCCAAGTCCGTCAGCCACGGGAGTCACAAGGACCCGCCCAGCTTCAAGGAGGTGGGGGATTGGACTCCGGCTCTCAACAGGAAGGTAAATGAAGAATTGGCAGTCATCTTTAGCTGACCCAAGTAGCTCGGGCAGGCGAAGGTTCCCCCCTGTCAGGGTCACTGAAGAGTCAGAAGTACCCCCCAAAGCACAGGAGGCCACCTGGACCCTGGGCCTGGCTCTCTGTGCTAGCTTCCCAGCGGCCGAGGACACAGTGCTGTCCCCTCCAGCCCGCCCGCATGACCACATGCCTCTCTGGGTCTGCGGAGCAGCCCATCCGTGTGTGGGGATCCCTAGGGTAAAGGCTCTGGGCTTCACCTCTGCTCTCCCCAGGGAAGGAGGGCCTCCAGCCCCACTCCCTGCGAAGACCACAGAGATTCCCCACCCCACCCCCGGCACTGCTCAGCACGTCCCTGCAAAGGGGCAGAGGCACTGCTGCCCAGAGCCCAGCTCCCACGTCCACCTGTGTGAGTGAGACACTGACAGCTCTGAACTTGACCCTGACCGACAGCTCCTTCCTTGCAAACACCTGTTGGGTTCTCTGAGAACCCCTAACTTCCCTTCTGCAGATCCACTCATGACCCTTGCTATGCCCAGCACGGGGCAGATGCAGTGCCTTCTTCCCGAGGCAGGGCTGGCGGCGGGAGCCAGCAGGGGCCACGCCGTGGCGGATCGAGGCCCTCGCACGCACCTGCCTTCCGACAGCCCCTCCATGCCGGGGAGCAGCGCCCAGGGTGCAGCTGCCTGCAGTGTCCTCGGGCCCGTGTCCCCCGTGGGTCCGCTGACCCTGGCAGCATCTTCAGCCACTTGGCTGGATCTGCGCTGCCCCTGAAACATTCAAGTGGGCTGCTGTCCCTTCCCCAGTGGCTCCTTCTGGCCCCCAAGTGCTGCCGCTCTTTGGGGATGCACTACCCGAGGCAAGAGGGTGCCCGTGGCCCCCTTCGTAGCTGGTGCCCACTCTGTGAGGCTGGCGGCTCCACTGTGTTCCTGGGGCTGAGCGCCACCCCGAGTGACCATCTGAGACCTGTGACCTGCACATCTAGCGCCAGAGCCCCGGTGCAGGGCCCACCTGGAGGCTGGGGGCGGCCCTGCTAGCACCCATCCCTCCCACCCCTCCCGACCCCGGAAGGGGACGTGGAGAGTCCACGAGAGGCTGGACAAGCAGGATGGGCACTTCCCCAAAGAAAACACGGGCCCAGGCTGTGTTCTGCCCCGCCCCCCGCCCATGGCAGGAAGGGAAGGGGTCCTCCCGTCACTGCAAGTCAGGCGAGGGGGTGAGGGCTGGGCCCCTGACCGTCCCAGGTGAGGGGCTGTGCCTGGAGCACCCCTGCAGACAGACAGTGTCACTGTGGGCTTCTCTCTGGAGGGCAGCTGGGCTCCGGCCACCTTGGACGAGACCCCTCCTAGAAAGACCGCTGGGAGTGGGCAAGTGACCCCAGGAGAGGGGACAGTGGTGGTCGGCCAGCCAGCAGGCTCCCCACTCCTAGAGATCCTCAGAGATGAGGTCTCCGGACCCACACAAGGGCGGCGAGGAACCTGTCTTGGCTGGCAGGCACCGGCGACAGTTACAAGGAGAGCCTGGGCACTCCTCCATCTCTAGCCCCTCTGGACTCTGCTGGAGCCAGGCGGGTGGGTGGGGGAACCGGGTGGGGCTCAGACAATCAGCTAGCACCCCGTCCTCTCTCAGGCATCTCACCTGTGAAGACAAGGGCGTGATGTCAGATAAGGGTCTGGACGGACCACTTGTTACCACGAGCCCCTCATCAGCGAGGAGAAGCAGGGCCGGAGAGGAGCACCCGTGGGACCAAGTCCAGCCAGGAGCAGGAGAAGGAGCAGGACGCCTCCTGCCCCCACCTGCCAGCTCCAGCTCCTCCCGCAAGGCCGGGACAGGCTCCAGCGTCTGATGGCGGGTGAATGCAGAAGCTAGGTGCGGCCCGCCCAGGCAGGAAGAGCATTCAGCCTTAAAGAAGAATGGAGCTCCGACCCAGGCGCCAGCACAGGTGAGCCCCCTCAACACCGTGCCGGGAATGAGCCAGGCACAGAAGAGCCGGTCCTGCGGGCCACCCACGTGAGGTCCTAGAGGGGCTGAACCCAGAGACAGGAAGGAGACGCGGTGGCGGGGCGTGGGGGGTGACTGTCCAGAGGGGCAGAGGGTAGGCCTGCAGAGACGGAGGAGCCCTGGAGTGGGACGTGCAGACTGCTGCGCGACGTGGGCCCTGGGCTCCGCACGCAGAGGTGCGTGAGCTGGGACCATGTATGTTGTTCGTCGGGTGGGTCTCACAGCGCTTATGGACCTTCATGGAACTCTGGGGTTCACAGGCAAACTAGCAGTTCAACCACGATTTGACAAAACCAGAGTGTGTATAAATGCCTGTGCTGTGCTGAGCTCAGTCACTTCGGTCGTGTCCGACTCTGTGACCCCATGGACTGCAGCCCGCCAGGCTCCTCTGTCCATGGGATTCTCCAGGCAAGAGTACTGGAGTGGGGTGCCATGCCCTCCTCCAGGGGATCTTCCCGACCCAGGGATCAAACCCAGGTCATTTATGTCTCCTACAACGGCAGGCGGGTTCTTTACCACTAGCGCCACTTGGGAAGCACACAAACACTTGATTATTATCCAGTGCAGCAAAGAAGGCGCTCATGTCACTAAACAAGCGAGTATAACTCCAGTATGAATGTTGGTTGAGATTTTCACTTGTTAAGGAGTAAGACAAAAGAGAAACAACAGACATATATGAGAACTTCATCTGCTCATCAGTGACAGATTTCTTTGCTGAATCAGGTAGTAGTTTTTGAATGCTGAAAGAGTATGTCCTCAACTTTTCCACTCATCACAATGCAACAATTATAAATACAACATGGGTTCAAATTCAGTTCATTCAGTCATGCCCCACTCTTTGCGACCCCATGGACCGCAGCACGCCAGGCCTCCCTGTCCATCACCAGCTTCCAGGGCTTGCTCAGACTCATGTCCATTGAGTCGGTGATGCCAACCAACCATCTCACCCTCTGCCGTCCCCTTCTCCTGCCTTCAGTCTTTCCCAGCATCAAGGTCTTTTCAAATGAGTCAGTTCTTCCCATCAGGTGGCCAAAGTATTGGAGTTTCAGCTTCAACATCAGTCCTTCCAATGAATATTGAGGACTGATCTCCTTTAGGATGGACTGGTTGGATCTCCTTGAAGTCCAAGGGACTCTCAAGTCTTTTCCAACGGCACAATTTAAAAGCATCAATCCTTTGGCACTCAGCTTTATTTATAGTCCAACTCTCACATCCACACATGACTGCTGGAAAAACCATAGCCTTGACAAGATGGACCTCTGTTGGCAAAGTGATGTCTCAAGAGCATAAATAATAAAATGTAATAAATAATTAGAAAGTGGTGAGTTTTGAGTATATATTACCTTTGTTTATATGTAATTTGTTTCAGTAAATATAATTTTAAAAAAATTTTGGCCATGCAGCATGGCACTCAGGATCTTAGTTCCCTGACCAGGGATTAAACCCATGCCCCCTGAAGCTTATTTTACCACAGTTTCAAATTTTTAATAGGCCTATTTCATATATGTTTACGTCAAAACTTCCCTGGAAGGCCAGAGATCCAGCCCATCTCTGGCCAAGATGCTGACAACCAGCCACCACTATGCCATCTCAAGCACTGGTTTCTAAGTCTTGGTGGGAAACTCGCATGGGGCCATGGACTCAGTGGGTCGGGGAGCGGGTACAGAAAGCCAGACTGTCCGGCGGGATTCAGGAATGGAAGCCGGGGGGCTGCCAGCACTCAGCCCACAGGCTGGGGTCGAGTGCGTTCTGAGTGACTCCGGAGGTGACTCAGCACTTGGAGAAGAAGCAGGGAAGGTGGTTTCTGGTGTCAGAGAGCATGGAGAGGGGCGAGCAGCCAGGCCAGAGGGCAGCCCCCCACCTGCCCTGCTCCCCCCCGAGTCAAAGCAAGAGTACCTGGTGGGGAGCCCACCACTCAGCAAGCCCACCAGAGGGAACAGAACCAGCAGATCACTGTCGGCTATTTGAGCAAGTGGGTTTTCAGACTATCAATAAATGATGAGTGGTTGCCAGGGCGATGGCCCTGTCATATTTCATCTCCTGAAGACTCAGGAAAGCTCCATTGGTGCGGCAAAGAGCTGGACTGAAAGGGAGGGGCTTCAGCCTCCCAGCTTGCTGCTGGCCAGACCCCGGGGCCCTGAGCACAGGGGCAGGTGGGAGATGCTGTGTGGATGAGACGGGGGTTGGAGGGGACAGAAGGAAGGGTTTAGGGTGAGAAGAGCAGCGAGCCACACAGCTGAGGGGCTGAAAGGGGCCAAATCCAGCTCCAGGCGGACTCTTGGTCTTCGCTGTGTCATCCAGGTCATGTGACCTCTCCAAGCCTCAGTCTCCTCATCTGCAAAATGGAGAGGGAAGATGGAATGTGGCACAATATGTGGAGGGCTTGGTGCATATAAGTATTCAGTAAATGGCATCTAACATCATCATCACAGGTAGATAAATGTAGATGGTGTTCACACATGAAGTTACCATTTTGGGGTGCCCTGGTTCCTGTGTGTAAATCCATAATTTCATTTTGCATCTCTTTCCTGAGAAACAGCCTTCAGTGTTCCCTGTCATAGGGATGGTTGGTTATACGTTGTTTCAGCTTGGTTTGTCTGCAAGTCTTTTATTCCACCTTCGTTTTTGTGGGAAATGTCTTTGCGGGGTCTGGAACCCTAGACTGACTCTTTTTGTCAGCACTTTAAAGATCTTCCCCCCAGGTCTTGCTGATTTCCAGTGAGAAGCCCACTGTTTCCCTCATCACTTTTTCTCCTAGTATGATGTGTCTGTTTTCTTTGGCTGCTTCATCACAGGTATTGAGTGATTTTATTAAAACATGCCTCCCTGTCGTTTTCTTCATACAATTTGTGCTCGGGGTTCATCGAGCATCCTGATTCTGCAGGTTTACAGTTTTTATTAAATTTGGACATTTATGAGCCATCATTCCTTCCAATATCTTTCTGTTCTCCTTTTCTCTCCTTCAGGGTTCTGAGGGCTCACATATCAGACTGCTGACATTTGTTCCATGGCCCACTCTGTATACTTGTGAAGGTCTCTCCTCGGTGGGTCTCACTCTGGACATCTTGTGACGCTAAGTCTTCAAGTGCACATTTTTTTCTGCAGTGTTTAACCTCATCTGGTGCCTTCTCATCTCAGACACTGCAGCGTGCCATTTTCACCTCTAGAAGTTTGATTTGGTCTCTCTTACGGCTCCCATGTGTCTGCTTAATATGTACGATTTGTGTGAGTGCATTTCGAACACAGTTACAGCAACTGTTTTAACATCCTCATCTGCCAGTTCTAACATCTGTGCTAGTTCTGAGCTGGTTTCAATTAACTCATTTTTCTCCTCCTTGAGGGTCATATTTTCCTGCTTTCTGTGTTCCTGGTAATTTTCTACTGAACATCCAACCTTGTGATGTTCACTCTGTTAGGGGCTGAATCTTTCTCACTCAGACAAGTAGTCTTGATCCTTGTTGTTTTGCTTTTCAGATTCTCAGTCATGTCTGACTCTTTGCAGCCCCATGGACTGCAGCATGCCAGGTTTCCCTGTCCTTCACTATCTCTCAGAGTTTGCTCAAACTTATGTCCATTCAGACAATGATGCCATCCAACCGTCTCATCCTCTGTTGTCCCCTTCTCCTCCTGCCTTCAATCCTTCCCAGCGTTGACATCTTTCCAATGAGTCCTCTTTGCATCAGGCGGCCAAAGAATTGGATCCTCAGCTTCAGCATCAGTCCTTCCAATGACAGAGTTCCAAAGTTCAGAGCTAATTTCCTTTAAGATGACTGGTTTGATCTCCTTGGAGTCCAAGGGACTCTGAGTCTTCTCCAGCACCACAGTTCGAAAGCAGCAATTCTTCTGAGCTTTGTTTGGGGATGCATTTATTTTGAAACAGTTTTAACCTCTTGGGTCTTGTTTTTAAGCCTCATTAAGCAGGACCAGACAGTGCCTAACCTGGTTTTAGTTACTTCTCATAACTGAGGCTAGACCCTGCTGGGCGCTCCCTGCAGGGACCCACGAGTCATGAGGTTTCTCATCTGGTTGGTGGGAAGGACACCTCCTCCCAGCTCTGTCAGCCTGAGGACTGTTTGCTCTCACCATTTTGGGTGGTCCTCTCCACAACTTCAGGAACCCTCCTCACATGTGACATGCGTATGTGGGGGTCCAAATCTCCATCAGCTCTCTCCTCTGAGGCTCTGCCCTGTGATTCTAAATGCCTTGGTCTCTTCCTGAACCCAGGGCTTCCCCCGGGATCCTCCTGTGGTCCCCTCCTTGCGCCACAGCTGGAAGCCCCCTCCTGGCCTTAAGCTGGGAGCAATCACGGGACTCGCCTCCCTTGTTTCCACCTCTCAGCAGTCACTGTCCTTCTTGGCCTGGTGTGCAGTCCTGAAAACTGTGGTTTCATAGGCTATGTCTAGATTTGGGGAGCAGCAGAGGGGAGCACTAAGGCTTTGAGCAAACTCTCACTGGGACCTCAAGTGGGCCCTGAGCCCGCGGAGGGGCCCTGAGCCCGCGGAGGGGCCCTGAGCCCTGGGCCCGAAGCAGGGGCCCTGGGCTGGAAGAAGGGGCCCTGAGCCCTGAGCCCTGAGCCCTGGGCCCACATCTGGGTGGCAGCACCAGCATCGTCATCACTGTCACCCCTATGTTTAAGGGGAGACGAGAAGCAGGAGGGCCTCACGTCCCAGGCCGCCCCTTCCAGCCTCCAGTCTCTATGGTCAGTAGGAGAGGCCTGCCTGCATCCTTGGGGAAAGGCCGCTTGCAGACAGGAGGCCCACCCAAGCTTCTCCAAGACTGGTCAGGGCCGGGCCGGTAGGCCCGGAGCACAGAGGCTGTGGCCCGTTGGAAGGACAGAGCCCCACGGAGCAGCTGGGCATCCTCCCTGCGCCCCTGGGGTCGCCAGCACTGGGCCGGATCAGGGGCCGGGGAGGGTCTGGAGGCCCAGAGCGAGGGGAGGGGCCTCCGCCAGGCTCTCGTGAGTATTATTTCATCATTGTCATCATCTTTACCCGAGTACACAGCCGCTATCACAAAAAGGCCCACCCTGACCTTCCCTCCAACTCCTGGCCTGGTCCCCACCTCTGCCCAGTCCACAGGATCAGGTCCCAGAGGTGGCTGTCTGGACAAAGGGCCCCCCGGCTCTCCTTGGCTTCTCTGGGTCCCAGGAGAGACAAACCCAGCCAAGCCACTGACCTCCAACCAATGGGCCTCTCTCATAAACATTTACCACCAGACCATGAAACATTTAAACACCATATTTCACTACTAAAAAGGGAGGCAGAAGCCAGCACCTTCTGAGCCAAGATTTTACTGGGTACAGACAGGCATTTGGTAGACCAAAGTGATAGCATAACATAACACGACCGTCTAGCTGTGAGGACAGGTGCTCTGCCCAGGGGAGAGCCCAGGAGGTCAGCCCCTCAGGGGGCAGGAACCCCGTATTGTCTCGGGGCCCCCAGCATGTCCTGGCTCAGAGCAGCCTGCAGACGGGACCCTTCAAGTCTCCAGCCTCCAGAGGAAAAGCCTGGGTCCCAGAGGTCCCCTGACTTGCCTAGGCCCCGGACCCTGCGGTGGAGGCAGGTTTGAGCATTTGTGAACCCCAAATCCAGCCCCCTCTTTATGAGTCCCACGCCACCTGCAGCCAAACAGGGCATCCTCTCTGCACACACGAGGAAGGCAGAGAGCCGGGTAGAGACACGGCGACCCCTGGAGGGACACAGCAGGCTTGCAGCCTGGGGATGGGGGTGCTGTGCCGGCCCCTCCCTGCTCTGCAGAAAGGAGAGGAAGCCCTGAGCCTCGAGGTGGCTTCCACACAAGCAGGAACCTGCAGTGGGTTCTCCCAGCCTCCCCCACCCAGGGGACCCCAAGGTCTTCCCCAGCCCCTGCCCTGGATGCCCCAACCTCAGGATGGCTCCGGCCTGCTCAGAGGCCACCTGCTGAGCTGGGCAGGGAGGGGGAGGATTACCAACCAGACTCCCCCACCCATGGCATGGCCAGGCCAGACACAGCAGGAGGGGCCAGTCTGAGGAGCGGGTCGTCCACCCCTCTCGTCCGTGTGCAGCCACGCCCTGCACCTACTGTACCCCGGGCACACGCTCGGCACAGGGACGTTCGGGGGCATCTGCAGGCAGCAACCCTGCCGTGCCCTAATGCACAGACCGGTGAGGGGCAGCATGACCGGTGGCCACTGAGGACAGTCTCAGCCTTCGATGAAGCAGGTGTCTTTGTACAGGGAGGGCCCCGGGGGTGAGAATGATGACCAGCGAGGCTGCCTACTGGCCTTGTGACCTTACAGTGAGCCTCTCTGAGCCTGGAGGACTTGGAGGTTAGGAATCACAGGTCTTGGCGCAGAGCGGCGGGAACCAGACATGGGGGCTCCCGGCCGCTCCGAGGGCCACAGCTAATTGGCTGACACAAGCCGCTGGCATTGAACCCAGCCTCAGCTCCCAGGAACCCCGTCCCCCAAGGCCCAGGACACCGGCTCCCACCAAAGGCCTGCCTGTGCACTTCCGTGCCAGCATCTTCCGCTCCAGGCGGCTTCTCAGAGCCGCTCCCGAAGCAGGTGGTCCCCCCGCAGAGGCACTGTCTTCCCTTCGCTGTGTGTCCTTTACGAAACCCGAGTGCACCCCAGGGCCCCAGCGGGCCCGACTTGCCGTGGGAATGCTCAACAACGAAGAGTCTGACGGGCAGAGTCAGTCAGTTAAAGAAATCCCGGCCTTTGTTTCTGCTTCTGAGAAAAGTCAGAGCTGATCCGAATCAGAGCACAGAGACTCCTCATCGAGCCCTTCACTTTCTTCCTTTTCTGCCACAACCCACGGATGCTCCAGAAACTCCAGGAATGCCCACCTCAGAGTGAGACCCGCCTCCCTCCTCTCCTGGGTCCCTCAGTGACCCAACCTGGCCATTTCCTTCTCTGTGTCCCCTGAAAGACTTTCAGCTCCATGAAGGTGGCGGGGCTCTGCTTGGTCCCCTGCTGCAGACAAAAGGCCCCTGGGGGACACTCAGCGATGTCGGGGACCCCTGGTTGTCACACTGCCGGGGGCTCTCCTGGTGGACCACGCACTGCGGAGGAGAGGGCTTGGCCCGGCCGGGGCTCTGTGCCCAGGGGTGGGGCACCACCTCCCCTGATCCTCCGTTTCTGGCGGTGACCGCTGCCTGGCCGCACCGCAGGACGGTCCTGACAAAGGGATAAAGCACTGGACCTGGGAGCACCTTGTAGACGGTGAAGCACCGCGCCCCATCCCTCCAGTGCGTCGGCTCTTCTCACCCACCCCCTTCCCCTCCAGTGCACGGCACCCCTGGGCATTTGTGGGGCTGGACTTCCAAGGCCCACAAAGGCAGCCAGCAACCGTGCGGGAGCCAGGCAGCCCACGGGCTCCAGCACGTCGCTCGGAGAAGGCAGGAGCCAGCAGATGGCTGGTGGGCAGGCTGGTGGCCCCACCCTGTGGGCAGTCAACGCAGACGTCTGTGTGCTGCCTCCCCCGTCCTACCAGGAAACACGCAGGGAGAACCGGTCGGCCTGGGAGACAGGCCTCCAGGATCTCAGCCGGGCTGTCTGTCCTCCAGGAAGCCTTCCTTGATCGCCCCTGCTCCCAACAGGCAAGCTCTGTGGTGGTCTGAGCAGCTGGGCTGCCTCACCCCGCCCACTCCACTCCGCGGATGCAGTGGGCTTACCCATCGTCACCCTTCGGCTCCATGAGAGCAGAAACTGTCTGGTTTTCCCCTTTGGATCTCTCCCTGCCTGCCTGCTCCCAGCTTCAAACTGACTGTGTGACCTGCTCAATGAGAATATTTATAGAACGAGGGGATGGATGGATGGATGGAAAGATGGATGGTTGGCTGGATGAGTGGGTACATGCCTGGATAACGAGCACACCCCACACAATCACAGGCCTAACCTGAGATGCAGAAAAGCAGGAGGTAGGCAGAGGCTGGGAGCCGAGGCAGGCAGCCCTGGGACAGCAGGCACGGGGAGCAGGGCTGCTTGCTGGGCAGAGCCAGGAGGCAGGCGTGGTTAAGTCCCAGAGCCCAGCAGCCCCGTTATCCTGAGGGTGTTGATCAGGGGATGCTGTGGAGAAGTCTGAGGTCTGCGAGGCTCCCAGCCCCTTTCCTGACCTGGGGGTCTTCCCACAGCCCCAGGGCCACACTGCCCACCGAGTCTTCAGGAGACAAGAGCACCCTGAGCCCAAGGATTCCTGCCGAGGGTGACCCCACTAGCACTTTGGGGCCCCCACTTGCCCCTCCTCCCACCAAGGAAACTTCAAGGACCCAAACACCGAGGCTGTAAGCCCCGCCCAGCTCAGGCGGCCAAGCACTCTAGAGGGCCCTGCCCTCAGCCAGGCTCGGCCCGGTCTCCCCACCCCACGTCCGATTTGTCCGAGCCCACACAAGGCCGCGTGCTCCGTCTCTGCCGCTCAGTCCCCAGACGGGAGACTGAGGCTGCCAGAGTGGGGTGACCTGCCCTGGCCAAAAGGGCAGAGGCTGGAGCTGACCCCAGGTGCGCCGTGGGCCGCTGGACAACGTTCCCGCCTCCAAGCGCGGCAGTCGTGGAGGACTGCCCGTCACCTGCTGATGAACCTAGATGGTCCTTTAACCCAGGAGGCGGGCAGGAGGCTCGGGGACCCTCCAGAGCCAAGAGCAAGGCCCCAGAAGCCAGTGGGCACTGGGGCCACACAGTCTCCCTAACACTGGCACATCTGAGACAGCTGTGGTCACCCCGGGACACCCCCATCCTGCCCACGGGGAGGGAGCGAAGCCCAGAGAGGTCTCAGCACCTGGCAGGGGAGGCTCAGCTCCCGAGGGGTCCCCGCCAGCCCCCCACCTTCATCTCCCAAGAGGCAAGAGTGGCAACGACCCCCCCCCCTCCTGAGGGCGGAGAGCTGCGTTCCTGGGCTGCCCTGCAGCTCCCCATGGCCCGTCCGTCTCTGAACCTCCCTGAGCCCCGCGGGGACCTTCAACGTGCTAACAGCACCAGGGTCCTCATGCAGGAAAGGGCAGGGAGCTGTAGTCAGCCCAGCACGCCTCTGCTGGCGACCCAGTTTCTCGAGGTGGGGGCAGGGATTCATGCCAAGTGGGGACAAATTAGAACACGTTCGTCATCCGTTCGGAAGGCGTCCAGCCGGCAGGGAGGCCAGGCACCTTCTTACTCTGACTCGCCTGGAGCCACGTCAGCCACAGGAGCCGCCTTCTGGAGCACAGCTGTGGCGGACGGTGGGCACTCCCCCAGCCCAAACGGAGCCCTGGCCTTTGCCGCACGGGAGCCTGGTCCACACTCAGCCCTCGGCAGGATGACACGCTTTGGGAGGACCCTCCCTGCTTCCTGGAGGCACCTCCTGCTAAGGGGGCGACAGCCAGCGAGGCCTACAGGGGCTCAGCCCTAGTAGCCCGGACAGTGGGCAGCGGTCGGCAGTCATTCGGCATGGGGCAGCGCTGAGGCCCTGTGTGTGGGCCGTATCCAGCCTTCTTGCCAAACACTCACGCACCTTCAGAGCAAGCCCCATTCCCATCAGCATCTACCAAGATGGCCCTGCTGGTCTGGGCCCCCTCCAGGGTGGTGACTATGTCACCCTGGAGGCGACAGGGAGGACACAGGTGCTGGCGGAGCAGGTGGGCTGTGATCTAAGCCCCAGGAAGCGGCCCTAAGGGTGTGACTGTCGAGACTGGCCCCCAGGGCTGCAGAGGCCCGAGGGTCAGGAGGGCCAGGGACCGCTGAGACGGCTGATCCGGGGCAGGGCTGGCGGCGGGAGGGTCTCAGGGTAAACCGGGGGTCCTGGTGCAGGAAGCCAAACGAGGGACTGGCTCATCATCTCAGAGGACAGGCCCTGGGGATGCCTGGTTGTGGGGGGTAAGGACCCTCCCCACGCCCCTCACTGGGGGAAGGTGGCAGCCCCTCAGCTGGAGAACACCAGGCCCAGCAGCCCCCAGGCCACACCTTGGCGGGCACCCATTGGCCGCTACTGCACATGGGAGGGCCCTGAGCCTCCCCGGGGCCGCCCCCAGGCCTGTCCCGTGGGTGAGCCCACACCCCAAGCCCAATCCCAGCGTGGCTCCGCCCAGCCTCCTCCACCCGATTCCCAGGGGCCCGCTGCCCCTCTCACACCCAAGTTGGCTCCATCTCATACCCACGGCCCAGAGTCCCCACTGGCCCCAGCCCCCACCCCTCTGCTCCCTCAGGGTCCCAGCGTCCCTTCCTCCTGGAGAGCTTGACCTCAGCCCTGCTGATTTGTTCAGGGGACCCCGCCAGGGACTGGGCTCAGGGGCCTGGCTCATGGAGAGCCCAGCTCACGGAGTGCCCACGTCGGGGTGCTCACTAGCATGAGTGAGGGTCATCCACAGAAGGATGTGCATGGGTCCCCCTGGGGCCGGAGGAGGGGTGCGCCCCACAGGGCCGTGAGCAGGGTGGGGGCACGGGCTGGGTGGGCCTGGGCGCAGCAGCTGAGGGTCTCTGAGTGGAGGGCGGACATGGCCAGGTTGGTGGGGTGGGGAGGACCCTGCCCAGGGGGTGCTGCCCCGGGTCCAGGGCAGGGTGGAAGGTGACCATTGGGGTGGCAGGAGGGGCAGGCACAGACAGCCATGCGGAGGCCACGTGAGCAGGCCCAGTGACGGGGGGACAGGGTGAGGGGCAGCGGGGGGGCCAGGCGAGGGCGGGGGCTCCAGGAATGAGATTTCTAGAGCAGGATTTCTAGGGGATCAGGGACCCTTTGGGAGGCTCTGCAGTTTTGTGGGGGCCAGTGTCGGCCGCCGGCAGGTGTGGAGGTAGGCACACTGGATGTGGCCAGCAGGGCCCCAGGGTAACCCAGGGGGCAGCAGGGCCTCAGCTACCTCTGCCTCTTTACTGCGGTGTCACCCCTCCCTGCTGAGCACCCCAGGGCGAGGAGGTGGCTCCTCCCTTCCGGGCAGAACCTGCTCTCGGGCCATTTGCTGAAGCAAAGAGTGGGAAAGTTGTGGGATCCTTTCTCCCACGAAAGTCATGCTGTCGCTTCTGGTTGCTTTGCTTCAGCAAAGGCAGCCCCCTCGCCTTCAGGCTCTGGGAGTGTTTCTGGCTTTTACAAAGGGTCGCCTGGGTGGGTGTTATCGGCCTTGACCTTCCCCATGCCTCGCTCACCTGTCCTTAGACTCCGTTCAGAGACAGGAAATCGATGAACTAACGAAGCCACTTACGCCTGTGTCCACAAGTGGGTCAGAACCAGACGCTCACAAAACGGATTTTCCAGAAAAACAGAAATTGGCAGTCTTCCCTCAAGCTAGCATCGGGAGGGAAGAACTGTGAATGATTTCAGTAATGACCAAAGAGGAAGCTCACCAGCATCCCTGGCTCCCCGCCGCCCCCCGCCCCGCCGTGGGAGGCTGAACAGGGACCTGAGAAACCCCGGGGAGACGATGCTGACTCTCCACCCAGCGCCTCTGCATCTGGGAAGTCACCGCCGGCTTGTAAACGGGTGCTCAGAAGCAGCCTAGCAGGACCAGGCAGGCATCCCTCTGTCTTAGGGGGTCTCAGGCCAGCCCTTCCTCGGTTCCCAGGTCCTCAGCCATGGACACCGAGCTGGACTCCAGGAAACACGGGCAAAGAAACACAACGAGGTGACCCCAGGCGGGGAGTGTGCCCTTGCTGTGAACTTAACGCTAAGCAGGCGCTCGCCTTGTGGGGTGGGGGCACTCATGTCCATTCACCGTCTGGACTCGGGCTCAGAGCGGATGAGGTGGGCAGTGATGAGATGCATCCAGGCGGGGCCCCCTCTATCGGACCTACAGATCTGTGGGTGCACCGGTGCACTCACTGGAGTGTTGAGAATGTAGGGAGCACCAGTACCCCGAGACCTCACCGGCTCCCACCCTCCCTCCGCGCCTGCCTCCCCACCCCTGGGGGAACCAGCAGCCTGAACAGATGACTGTCTGTTGCCTTTGCTGTTGGCAAACAGGGCTGTCCGTCCAGAAGTATGCAGAAACCATCCGACACTCAGTCCGGCGTCCTGCTGATAAAATGCACCGGCCACCGGCACGGCTCCTGCCTGCCAGGACCCTCCGCGGTTGCGGCACCACGACTGGCCCGCCTTCTCCCAGGTGCTCGGCAGTGCCTCCTGCCTTCTGCACAAGCCGTGCCCCCACGCGTGTGGCCTGCTAGGACTCATGGACGTTCGGCCCTAAGACAGGAGCCAAATTCTCCCAAAGTAGCTGCTCGTGTCTTCCCTGGTGGCTCAGATGGTACAGAATCTGCCTGCAATGCAGGAGGCCCAGGCTCGATCCCTGGTTGGGAAGATCCACTGGAGAAGATAATGGCAGCCCACTCCAGTGTGACTGCCTGGAAAGCCCCATGGACAGAGGAGCCTGGCGGGCTGCAGTCCGCGGGGGCGCAGAGTTGGACACGACCGAGCGACCGGCAGCACTCTTTCATTCTCCCACCAGTGAGAGAAGGTCCTACAGACCCAACCCCACCACCATCTGGCCGGCTCTAGACTGCATGGAAAGCGGAGTCACACGGGGCCCTCATCCGTGCCGTCAGCTGTCCGTCTGCCATGTCTGAGACGCCTGCCACAGCTTCTGCCCATTTTGCTACTGAGCCACGCATCCTTTTCTTCTTGGTTCATCAGGACTGTTTACATATGCTGGATCCCAATCCTCCATCCATCGTTTGCAGTGAGAATACCATCACTCTTTGTTCTCTTTAACTTGTCTCTTCGTAGACAGCATTCTTTTTTCAATATTTATTTATTCGGCTGTGCACGTCTCAGTGGCAGCACACAGGCTTTTCAGTCTCTGCTGTAGCACGTGGGGTGTTTAGTGGTGGCGTGGAGGGTCTAGTTCCCTGACCGGGGACCAGACCAGGGCCCCCTGCTTTAGGAGCTCAGAGACTCAGCCGCTGGACCACCAGGGAAATCCCCATAGACAGGATTCTTAACTCTGATGTCTTCCAGTCGGTCCAGCTTTCCTTTAATGGCTAGTGATTGCAGTGTCTTGCCTATGAAACCCATGCCCTCCCTCCCACCCCAGCAGACAGGGAGAGGAAGGAGCGAGAATCCTATGGATGGGGTACGTCCAGCGGGCAGGAAGCTGGGGGGACCCTGAGACACCCCAGCGTGACGAGAGGGCTCTGAGCCCAGGGGAGCTTGGGCCCAGAGGCGGCAGGGTGACCTGGTAGACCTGCCGCACACCCGGGCACTGGGGCCTCCGTCCTCATGGGGCGAAGCAGGCTGTGCCCACCGCTGAGGGGGCAGCAGAGGACTCATGCCCCGCAGAGGAGGGGCGGAGAGCAGCTGGGGACTGCCTGCCCTCTGACCGAAGCTGGTGACCCCGCCCCCAGGAGAGGCTGAAGGGCAGGGGGAGAATCAGCCTCGACATCTCCGTCTGCCATCTCCTGAGGAAAAGTCACCGGGAAAGGGCATGATTAAGCTCCCCGGCCCGGGGGGCCATGGGAGCTTCCGAGTCCAGTGCACGCCCGGGGACACACCGAGGTCCAGGCTTTCTGGCTGAAGTGTCTGCCCCCACGTCCCGGCCTCAGCACCTGGAAGGGCCCCTAGCGGGTTTGGAGGCCAATGTGCTGGGCTTGCCCAGGGGCTGGTTTTCTGTCCTGACTCCAGGCACCTGTGGCAGAAAGGGACCGGCCAAGGGGTTGCTGCCAACGCCTCCTGTGTGCAGAGGGCCCGGTGTGGGGGTGGTGCTGCCAGGCCAGCGGCCAGGTGGCAAGAATGGGGGTGGTGCTGCCAGGCCAGCGGCCAGGTGGCAAGAATGGCCAGGACCCCACAGCCCATGCGGGCGCCTGGCAGCAAGTCCCACAGCCAGGCCAGGAGGCTGAGGTCTCCATCGGGCACGCTGTCCACAGCCGCACGGCTCCACCCCAGCTGCGGGCACAAGCCTCCCATGTCCCCAGACTGACAGGGAGCCGCAGGGCAAGGCGCCTGCCCGAGAACTGGAACAGAGCCGTGCTTAAAAAGGCAAAAGAAACAGGTGAGAATTCCGATCAGATATTTGACTTGGCCAAACCTGTCAACTGCCAATTTCAACATGTAACCAACATAAAAATTATGAATGAGCTCTTTGCACGTTTTCCCACTAAGCTGTCAGCATCCGGGTGTGTCGGTCACTCTTAATGGGGAGGGCTGCATGGGGCTCGGAGCCGCGGTGTCGGACTTAAGGGCAGAAAGGGCGGCGGGTGTCTGCGGCGGGTGAGAAAAAGGAAACCGCAAACGCACGTTTCAGAAATGAGAGGCCGACGGTCGGGGCCGGGGGTGAGCAGAAGAGGCCTCCCTGCTCAGCTCCCAGGCAGCCTGGCGCGCCCCGGCTCCCCAGGGTGGGCTGAGGGCTGATTATCCCGGTGTCTCAGCTTCGGCAAGCTGCCTGGCGCCAACCCGCGGGCGAGGCTGCCCCCTGCTGGGCATGCTGCCCCTGCACGCGTCTCTCCGGTGGGGAGTCCTGACACCCAGTGGCCCAGCCGGCATTTCTGCACCAGGGGCCTCCCCGCGGCCGGGCTGGGCTCGGAGAGCGCGGAGCACCGGTGAGGGAGCCTCGAGGTGCGCGCTCACCGCTGCCAGGTGGGCAAGTCCCGGGGACACGCGCGGCTCAGCGTGGTGACTGTGCCGTCGCCAACAGCACTATGCTGTACCTGTGAAAGTTGCTGAGAGAACAGATTTTAAAAGTGCTCATCACAAGAAAATCAAAATGTTGTAACCATGTGTGCTGATGGGTGATAACTAGACTTACTGTAGTAAGTCTGGTTTTTCCAGTAGTCATGTATGGATGTGAGAGTTGGGACTCTAAAGAAAGCTGAGAGCCGAAGAATTGATGCTCTTGAACTGTGGTGTTGGAGAAGACTCTTGAGAGTCCCTTGGACTGCAAGGAGATCCAACCAGTCCATCCTAAAGGAGATCAGCCCTGAATATTCATTGTAAGGACTGACGCTGAAGCTGAAATTCCAATATTTTGGCCACCTGATGTGAAGAACTGACTGATTGGAAAAGACCCTGATGCTGGGAAAGATTGAAGGTGGGAGGAGAAGGGGACGACAGAGGATGAGATGGTTGGATGGCATCACCGGCTCAATGGACGTGTGTGTAAACTCCGGGAGTTGGTGATGGGCAGGGAGGCCTGGTGTGCTGCGGTCCACGGGGTTGTAAAGAGTCAGACACAACTAAACTAACTGAACTGTTATCACTTTACAATATATGGAAATACTGAATCACTACATTGTACAGCTGAAACTAATATAATGATCTATGTCAATTATTGTGTAAAGATGGGCACAATCAAGGACAGAAATGGCAAGGACCTCACAGACCAGAAGAGAGTAAGAAGTGTACGCACAGAACTGTACAAAAAAGGTCTTAAGGACCCAGATAACCACGATGGTGTGGTCACTCACCTAGAGCCAGACATCCTGGAATGTGAAGTCAAGTGGGCCTTAGGAAGCATTACCATGAACAAAACTAGTGGAGGTGACTGAATTCCAGCTGAACTACTTCAAATTCTAAAAGAGGATGCTGTGAAAGTGCTGCACTCAATATGCCAGCACATTTGGAAAACTCAGCAGTGGCCACAGGACTGGAAAAGGTCATTTTCATTCCAATCCCAAAGAAAGGCAATGCCAAAGAATGCTCCAACTGCCATACAATCATGCTCATTCCACATTCTAGCAAGGTAATACTCAAAATCCTTCAAGCTGCAGTAGTACATGAACCGAGAACTTCCAGATGTTCAAGCTGGATTTAGAAAAAGCAGAGGAACCAGAGATCAAACTGCCACCATCTGTTGGATCATAGACGAAGCAAGGGAATTCCAGAAAAACATCTACTTCTGCTCCATTGACTGTGTGGGTTAGGGTTAGCCTTTGACTGTGTGGGTCACAGCAGACCATGGAAAATTCTTCAAGAGATGGCAATACCAGACCACCTTGCCTGTCTCCTGAGAAACCTGTATGCAGGTCAAGAAGCAACCAAACCAGACATGGAACAACTGACTGATTCAAAACTGGGAAGGGAGTATGTCAAGGGAGATTTTGCTAGAGGTTCTAGACTCCTCTCCCCACAAAAGTGGGCTGGTTGGGGGGAAGGGAGGTCTAGTTCATGGCTTTCCCTCTAGGAGGCACAGCCAGAGCTGGACTCGGGAAGCTGCCCAGAAACAAAACAGGCCCCTTCACGACCGTTCCCTGCACTGAACACTGGCTCCTCTCTCTCTCTCAGTGCTTTCCAAGAAGAACTGAAAACACATTAGAACATTTCTTTGCAAAAGTTCACAGCAGCAGTATTCACAGCAGCCAAGATGTGGAAATGACCCAAATGCCCTTCAAGTGATGAATAAACAGAACGTGGTCCGTGCACACTGGGCAAAGTATCACTCAGCCTTAAAAAAGAATGGTGCTCTTCTGCAAGGATGAATCTCAAAAACTCGATGACACAGAAGACCACATATCTGATTCCTTCCGGCGAAAAACCCACAGTAAGCAAATCCAAAGAAACAGAAAGTAGAGAAGTGGCTGGGGTGGAGGGGTAGGGGGTGCCTGCTCCAGGGACACAGGGTTTCTGTCTACAGTGATGAAAATACTGTGAACGTTGAATGCCACCTAATCAAGTGCTTTAAGATGGTGCATTTCGTGTTACATGAATTTCACCTCAATTTTTTTTTTAAGTGCTTGAATCCCTGCAGGACACTCTGAGCCCAGCTATAGAGCCTGGGGTAATTTAAAAGGTGGGGAGCTCCAGATTTTGGGAGGGACTTTCGGTCATACCATGCATCCATCATGTCCCCAGACACCAAGGCCAGAAGGTGCCTTCATCAGAGCTTGCACATGAGGCTGTGTCCCAGCCTCAAAGAGGCCACAGGGACTCTGGATGACCACTGTAAAATGGGGCCCCAAAGTCGCTGACCCTCACCCCATTAAGAGGTGGGGTGTCTGTCGCCTCCTTAAAGCTGGACAATGGCTCCTCCAACAGAGAGTGGAGGAAGGAGGATGTCTCTTCAGAGACCTGTCAGCGGGCTGCCCGGCATCGGCTCCCTTGATCTTTCCAGGCAGAGACTCCCTCTCCGAACCCAGCACCACCTGGAGGGGCCCAGGCCACGCCAACAAGCCACAGGCAGGCGAGCCTTCAGAACCGCTGGGATGGCCCAGCCTGCAGCTCAGGCGCCTGAAACAGAGGCAGAGCTGCACCCTCAACCAGCCGGAAGTCCTGCCCTCCACGCCCTCCGTGAGCGCAAAGAAAGAGGGACCACTTTATCTCACACAATCAAGGGTGAGGGGGTGTGTCCCACAGAAATAGAAAACCAGATTATCAAGAGAGCATCTAGGGACGGCTGCCCCGTCGCTTCTAATTTGAACGACCTCAAAGTGATATCTTTTCTATCTAAAAACTCAAATTTTGCAGACATCAGAGCTCACCCATGTAAAGCTTGGTGAACAGCATTTTCTCAGAAAGTCCGAACCCTGCTGCGAAGCTCTACTGCTCAGAATCTTCTGTTGTGAGGAGCAGAAACACAGCCCAGACCAGCTTAGCCCAGGAAGGCAGGTCCGGGCGGCGCGGCGGGTCAGCCTCAGGCCAGCCAGGGACCACGGGGAGGTCGTGGGCGTCTCCACGCCTCTCTTAGTCTGGCTGCCTCTGAGGGTCTCTTTCCCTCCTGAACCTTTCCCATGCGGCCAGGAGGGGGAAGACGTGGCCACAGAGCCCCAAGTGGACAACATCCCACTTCAGCAACCCAGATAAAAGCCATCCCTTAAATGCATGTCACCCATGCAGAGACACACACACACTCACGTGGACAGATGGGAAGGACTCATCTATAATATACAGCAAGACTTTGGGTCGTCATTTCTATTTCCTCAGAAGCTAGAAACATGCTCATGCACACAGACACACACGCTCACATGTGCACACACCCTGGGTCTTCTGACCTCCCACACTCACGTTGGGCGCCTACCCCGGTCCAGCTTTGCCATGGCCGCGGGAGATGTTCCAATACCAGGCGGATGGCAGAATGCATGCTTCCTATCTTTTCTGTGAGGAAGGCGAACAGAGCTTCTTAAAAGCCATCTAAAAGAGGGAAATGTTTGCACTGAAATGTAAAATTGCTCCTCTAAAGAGCATTTTTAATTACCTCTTTGAAGCTGTAAAGTGTCTTGGGAGGGTGCGGAACCCCAAGGCTTGTTTCTCACTTCTGGCGGCGTCAGGCTCCTTGGGAGGGGCCCTGGGGGCTGGCCTCCCCTCCTGGGCCGCAGGCTGACCCCCAGGCTTCCCCCAGGCGCCCTGGCCGACCACCGTGAAGGCCTCCCACCTCGAAGCCTCGGCCAGCGGGGTGAGGACGCGGTGCGCCTCTCGGCCGGACAGCCGCCCACTCCTTTCTTTATTCTACAAATGCTGACTGGGCGTCTCCGTGCCAGGGTCAGCGCCCACCAGCGGAGACCCGCCTTGCGGCTGGAGCGTCCAGACCCGCCCGGCCTCCGGCGGCCTCAGACCACCCGACAGAGGCGCGGCCGTCCGCGGCCAAGGGGCAGGCTGCTGCAGGGCGGCGGGCTCCACCTTCCTAAGGGGACAGATATCCACACAGAACTCTAAACCCTCCTGCTATTTGCTCCGAACTGCAGACTCCCACTTCCATTTTCCTGAGAGCTCCGTCTGAACTGAGGTCGCAGCTCCGGCAGGGCTGACGCGGGCATGGGACCACTTCCTGTTGCGGAACCACTTCCTGTTGCGGGACCACTTCCTGTTGCGGACCACTTCCTGTTGCTGGATCACTTCCTGTTGTGGGACCACTTCCTGTTGCGGGACCACTTCCTGTTGCGGGACCTCTTCCTGTTGCGGACCACTTCCTGTTGTGGGACCACTTCCTGTTGCGGGACCTCTTCCTGTTGCGGACCACTTCCTGGCGCGGGATCACTTCCTGTTGCGGGATCACTTCTTGTTGCGGGACCACTTCCTGTTGCGGGACCACTTCCTGTTGCGGTGTCACTTCCTGGCGCGGGACCACTTCCTGTTGCGGACCCCCCCCCCCCCCACCCCCCGGCTTCCTGCCCCTGCCTGCCCCTCATGGCGATAGCGGAGCGTCCCCAGACCACCACGTGTCCCTCCTGTCCAGCACCACTGACTCAGGGGAAATACTCCTAGATTTGAGTCTTTTTGAGCCTCTTTAGAGAAAATAACAGCTTCCTTTACCTGCGGGGACGGTCCTTTGGCCAAGAACACCGCCTCGAGGAAATAGGTCCAGCGTGCAGGACGCTTTCATGAGCAGTCCTGAGGGCAGGTTGGGCAGCCACCTGCCCTCCAGCTCCGCGCCTTCCACCCCCGGCCCACAGCGATCAGACGGTCCACCCAGGGCTCTATTTTTGACTGAGCCTTGTCACTCCTGATACATCTCGACAGCCTCCCCCCACTGAACACGGTTTGAATGAATTTCCTGTGAGGGAAATGTTAACCCGGAGCCTTTCATCTTGAATATAAACAGGCAAGGAGCCTCCCTACCAGAGAGACAGTCGCTGAAACGCTCTGAGATAATTGCTTCAAAGGAGGCACTTGGAGCTGGGGCTGGGGCGGGAGCCAGGGGCTCGCTTGGCTTTTGGTCTAATGTTTTGGCCTCACCGCGCCGCACGCAGGCTCTCAGTTCCCGACCAGGGATCGAACCCATGTCCCCCGCACTGGAAAAGTGGAGTCTTAGCCACGGGAGCACCAGGTGAGTCCCAGCAGTTCAACCCCAGCCCCAGCTCTCTGCAGTGTGGCTGTTCTTCTTGAGTTCTCATCCCTCAGGGGCTGGCGCCCCTCAGTCCCCGCCTACCTTCCTCATCTGGGGGTGGGGTGGGAACTTTCCTATGACCAACTCCCTGAGCTGCTGGAAGCATCCAGAACCTTCCCATACAAGGCTCAGATTCTCCTGCCAGGGCGAGATGACCTCTGCACTTTTTACTCCATCAAGTATCAGAAAGGAAAAGTCATTATTCCCCTCCAAGGCTTTTATACAAATAAGCAAAATTCTAAGAAAGGAAAAGAGAAAGAGAAGTGTCCGGTTATTTTTTCTTTTTAATTAAATCCAGCAAAAGCTGACCTCTTCCTACCTTTTCGTTCTACCAGAAGGGTTTGCTTAAATTATTGGAACTTAATCATAAAATGTGTTTTTATCAAGCTAAAGTGCTATAAAAGACATTCCTAAAGCCAAGATGACTTCAAAATTTTCTTTCAGGAAAAACGAGTGCTGCCTAAAAAACAAGCCAGAAAATGGGGCTTACCTGGAGGTCCAGTGGCTAAGACTGTGCTCCCAGTGCAGGGGGCCCAAGTTCAACCCATGGTCAGAGAACTAAGATTGTACATGCTGCAGGGAAGACTGAAAATAACGCATGCCCACAACTATGACCTGGGGCAACCAAATAAATAAATTTTTTTTAAAAAGGCAGAATCTCCCAAAGGAGGCCATTGTGTCATTGTATTCTAAAAAAAAAATAGCCTTAGATATTTACTTGAAAAGCATGAGTGTGAGCATTGTGCTATGAGGATGGCTGTGTAGACCAGAATTTATGCCTTTGTCTACCTAGCTATCAAGTGAAAACAACAAGATCGTTTTCAAAACTCCATTTTTCAGGAAAACTGGGAGCGAAGTGTAAAGCACAGACTGAAAATATATAGAGAGGAGGGCAGCAGCTCTCAGCGTGTAGGAGCCCAGACAGCACCAGCAGAATACAGCCCTTGGGGGTGGAAGGGGCTCGCTTAGAAGGAAAACATCTGCGTGTACCCAGTGTGGGAGCCACAGGAAGAGGAGGAAGTCCATGGTGGTACAAGTTCCCCCATGCCCAAGGAAGGGGACACGCATGGAGCCACAGACCAGCGATGTTGGCAGGAAGAGGTTCGCAGGGCAGCAGAGGAGCAAGCCTTGGGGCTGGGAGGCTGGGAGGCCTACTGAGTCTCCTCCAGAGCATCCACAAAAGGAACGGCAAAAACCAACACGTGGGTGGTGCCAAAGGAAAGCACACAACAAAGGAAACCAACCACAAATGAGAAGGCAACCTCCGGATGGGGAAGGAAAACGTGTAAACCATACGTCTGAGAAGCAGTTAAGAAACTCATACACAGTAGCAAAACACTATCCAAATTTTGAAAGGGCAGAGGAGCTGAACTGACGTTTTTCCAAAGAAGACGTCCAGATGGCCAAGAGCTCAGTGGCAAGGTACCCCACATCGCTAATCATCAGGGAAATGCAAATCAAAACCACAACTAGCTGTCAACTCACCCACCTCAGGACGGCTGCTGTCAAAACAAGAGACAAGTGTTGGTGAGGATGTGGAGAGAAAGGAAGCCTCGTGCACTGCTGCTGGGAATGTAAGCTGGAGCGACCACTATGGAAAACTACAGAGGGTCCTCAAGAAACTGAACATAGGGCTACCAGTGACCCAGCGGTCCCACTCCTGGGTGTCTGTTCAAAGGCAATAAAAACAGGATCCAGAGCAGATACATGCGCTGCCATGTTTGTCCCAGCATCATTCACAGTGGTCAAGATATGGAAGCAACCTGAGTGTCCATCACCAGATGGCTCAATAAAGAAGCTGTGATGCGTGTATGCAATGAGTATCATTTATCCACGAGAAGGGAGCACATCCTGCCGTTTGTGACAACGATGATGGACCCTGGGGGCACTGTGCCGAGTGAAATCACACTCAGACAAAGACATCGCTTATATGTGAAATCTGGAAAAGCCAAACTAACAAAACAAAATGGGAGAGAACTTTGAAAAACACTCATGCATATCATTAAATATAAATGGGGTTTACTTACTATTAAAAGAAACAGATTTTCAGGTTGTACCTCAAAGCAAACCCAATTCTATTCTGCTTACAGAAATATATCTAAAATTACTGTCATGTTTGAAAATAAAAGATTGCCAATGGCATGTCAGGAAATGGAAAAAAGCAACTGCAATTATGTGTTAGAGGATTATATGTTATATACTGTCTACAGAAAATGAGGAATAAAGTGTAATATCTACAGTTATAATAATAAAGGCAACACTAACACAAAAGTTCAAACCTTTCTAAGTATCAAGGCTACACATGATCTCAAATGGAGGAGGGAAGAAGAAAAATGAAAATGGTAAATATGCAAGTAAATGTAAATGAATGTTAAATGTGAAAAACAAAAGGACTGGCAAATACAGAGGGGTGTGAGAGACACAGCCGATGGAGACAGAAAGTCTAACCCACATTTCAGTAGGACCCCAGCAGAGGAGGAAAGACAGAATGAGAAGAAATAGTCAAAGAATTAATGGTTGAGAACTCTGCAAAACTGGTGAAAGACATCAGTCTATAGATTCAAGAAACCCTGTGAATCCCAAGGAGAATCAGTCAGTTCAGTTCAGTCGCTCAGTCATGTCTGACTCCCTGCGCCCCCATGGACTGCAGCACGCCAGGCCTCCCTGTCCATCACCAGCTCCCCGAGTTTACTCAAACTCACGTCCATTGAATCAGTGATGCCATCCAACCATCTCATCCTCTGTCATCCCCTTCTCCTGCCTTCAGTCTTTCCCAGCATCAGAGTCTTTTCCAGTGAGTCAGTTCTTCGAATCAGGTAGCCAAAGTATCGGAGTTTCAGCTTCAGCATCAGTCCTTCCAATAAATATTCAGACTGATCTCCTTTAGGATGGACTGGTTGGATCTCCTTGCAGTCCAAGGGACACTCAAGAGTCTTCTCCAACACCACAGTTCAAAAACAACAATTCCTTGACTCTCAGCTTTCTTTAGAGTCCAATTCTCACATCCATACATGACTACAGGAAAAACCATAGCTTTGACTAGACGGACCATTGTTGGCAAAATGATGTCTCTGCTTTTTAATATGCTGTCTAGGTTGGTCATAGCTTTTCTTCCAAGGAGCAAGTGTCTTTTAATTTCATGACTGCAATCACTACCTGCAGTGATTTTGGAGTCCAAAAAAATATAGTCTGTCACTGTTTCCCCATCTATTTGCCATGAAGTGATGGGACCAGATACCATGATCTTAGTTTTCTGACTGTTGAGTTTTAAGCCAACTTTTTCACTCTCCTCTTTCACTTTCATCAAGAGGGGCTCTTTAGTTCCTCTTCATTTTCTGCCATAAGGATCGTATCATCTGCATATCTGAGGTTATTGATGTTTCTCCCGGCAATCTTGACTCCAGCTTGTGCTTCATCTAGCCCAGCGTTTCTCATGATGTACTCCACATGTAAGTTAAATAAGCAGAGTGACAATATACAGCCTTGACGTACTCCTTTCCCTATTTGGAACCAAAATCAGATTGATTATATTCTTTGCAGCCAAAGATGAAGAAGCTCTATACAGTCAGCAAAAACAAGACCAGGAGCTGACTGTGGCTCAGATCATCAACTCATTATTGCCAAATTCAGACTTAATTGGAGAAAGTAGGGAAAACTAAGGAGAACAAATCAGAATAAATCTACAACTAGACATTCACAGTATAAACCTCTTTAAAAATCTGCAATAAAGAGAAAATCATAAGAAGCCACAGAAATAAAGAAGGCTGTTAGATTTTCTCACAAAAATCAATGATATGATAACTTTGAAGTGCTAAAAATAATAATAGTAACAGTCCACTAGAACTTTCAGATAGACAAGGTGGGGTATTGGGAAACTATATACTCTTTACAAGAAATACACCTAAAACATAGATACACTTAAAAGTTGAAAGTAAAGAATAGGTAAACACAGCATAACATACTAATCAAAGCAAAGCTTAGGTAGCTATATTAATATCAGAAGAATAAACTTTAAAGCAAAAAGCATTACTAGACATAAAAAGAAACACTTCATATTGATAAAGTAACCAATATATCAGGAATAATAATTCTAAATTTTTACGAACTTAATAAAGTGGCCTCAAAATACATAAAGCAAACACTTTCAAATAAATGAAGAAAAGTAGACAATTACACATCATGGGAAATTCTGATACACTCTCTCTGGGTAATTAAATACAACAGTCGCCTGAAAGTCAGTACAGATATATAGAATATTTGATCAACATGGCCAACAAAATTGAGAGCTGGTTACTTCTTACAACTCCACACATTCTTCCCAAATGCACTATTTATAAAAATTAACCATATACTAAGCCAGAAAGGAATTCTCAAAAATGTGAAAGGGCTAACATCATGAAGGGTACAGTCTCTGACTCTCAGGAATGGAGCAGACTGTATTTTCAAAAAAAAAAAAAAAATAGCTCCAACAGTACTTCTGTCTCAAGATCATCCAGAACTTTGGCATCCCTCCCACCTGTGAAGAGATGGAGTCCGGTTCCCCTTGCTTGGACCTGGCAGGTCTTCGCCTTCAAGGACCAGAATCCAGTGGGACTGGTGCTGAGAGACACCGGGGCTGGGTTGCAAAGCTGACACTGCCCAGCTGGCACCTTGGCAGAACCGTCTTGCCTTCAGAACCCAGCCACAGTGTCGTGAGAATGTGAGGAAACACAGCGAGGTCCTGGGACGGCGTTCGGGCCCAGCTAAGGCCCTGACTGATGTGTTAAGTACTAGCTGTGTAAATGCATGAGATTTCAGACAATTCCAGGGTTTCCGTGGGCTCAGTTGTAAAGAATCTGCCTGCCAATGCAGGGGACAAGGGTTTGATCACTCGGTTGGGAAGATCCCCTGGAGAACATGCATGCTGAGTCACTTCAGTCGTGTCCAACTCTTTACCACCCCATGGACTGTAGCCCTCCCGGCTCCCCTGTCTATGGGACTTCCCAGGCCAGAATGCTGGAGTGGCTGACCATTTGCTTCTCAGTGGATCTTCCCAGCCCAAGAATCGAACCTGCATCTTTTGTGTCTCTTTCACTGGCAGGTGAGTTCTTTACCACTAGTGCCCCTGGAGAAGGAAATGGCAACTGACTCCAGTATTCTTGCCTGGGAAATCCCACAGGGATTGGACAGAGGAGCCTGGTAGGCTACAGTCCATGGGGTCAAAAAGGACACAATTCAGTGACTGAGCACACACTCCTGCACATCAGACAATTCCAACCCCCACCTTAGAAAAACCCCCACAGAGCCCAATCCGATATTCAATCACAAGCAAAATAAATACCACCATTGTTGTCATTTAAAATCTCTATGTTTTGGGCTGGTTTCTCACAAAGCAATATGTAACTGAGACAACTTAAGCTAGAAATCAATAACCAGAAAAATTAGGAAACTTTCATGCTTGGAAATTACCATTAACTTATTATAAGAATATTTTAAAATAATAATCAAATTGCAAATTAATATACCATAACTTGTACAACTTATGGCTTAGAAACAGCCTTAAAAGATTTGCAAAATTAATAAGAAATGTTAAAACTTAATAGCTAAGCATCCATCTAAAAAAAAAGAAACTAGAGAAAGAATAGTAAAGTAAATCCAAAGAAAATGAAAGGAATAATACAGATACAAACTATCTGCCAAATGATCGGTGTCCTTCAAAGTGATCACCTTTGTAAGTTGTAAGTTTGCTTGAATAATGCTGATTCGGTCCAGATGCTTTTAACTTCTCTTCCAGAAATAACTGCAGAAACAGTTTATAAGTTGCACTTTGTTGGTGACCCAACATGGAAGTGACCCACTCAGTCTCTCCATGCCCTTCACTGGACTTGCCTTTAAAACACTACTATGGAATTTAGAAAGATGGTAACGAGAACCCTGCATGCGAGACAGCAAAAGAAATGCAGATGTATAGAACAGACTCGTGGACTCTGTGGAAGAGGGCAAGGGTGGGATGATATGGGAGAATGGCATTGAAACATGTTAATTATCATATGTGAAATCAATCGCCAGCCCAGGGTTGATGCTCAGGGCTGGTGCACCGGGATGACCCAGGGATAGGGAATTGGGAGGGAGGAGGGAGGGGGGTTCTGGAAGGGGAACATATGTATACCCATGGCAGATTCATGTTAATGTATGGCAAAACCAACACAATAAAGTAAAGAAAATTTAAAATAAATAAATACATCAAAAAAATAAAGTAAAATAAAAAATACTACTAGCTATTTCCAAAATTTGAATCCAAAATCTCAAAAACATAAGGATATATGACTAGTGAACTTGGCAAAATGCATCCAAGGCACAGAGGCCAATTCCAAGAATTTCAAAAATTACTCAGAGCTGTCTCACAGTAGTAAGTGAATGACACTCCCCATATGAAAAAAAAAAAACGTGTACAGTTCAGTGACTGTTAGTGAAGTCACTGCGTGGGCGACCATCAACCACAGTTGACTTTAGAAGACGTTCATCAGCACGGCACCCCATGCCCCTCAGCTGTCGGCCTCCCCCAGCCCCCCGGCTCCCCACCGCGGGCCCTGGCAGCCACCGGTCTACCTTGGTCACTGTGGATCTCCCCATAGGTGACTGGCTGCTTGGCCATTCTTATTTGCTTTCTGAATGAGTGCCATCGCTCTGCCAGGCTCCCCTGGGTCTCCCAGGTAGAGGCAGAGGACATGCCCTCTGAGCCTGGACACCTCTTCTACATGGCTCTGCTCACACCAGGAAGTTTACCTTCCAGATTCTTGTTGACAGAGAGGGAGCCAAGTCTGCCGGGTGTGTCCTCCAGAGAGTGCCAAGTGTTGGTCATCAACCTGCCCTCGGAAGTCACAGTGGGGCAGAGTGTCAGTAAAGAAGTAGGTGGTTTGAGCTGCTCCAGCCTGGCCCCAGAGGACAGTCAGCTGACCAGATAAAGGCCAGCTGGCCAGGTTGCGGCTGCTGCCTGGGGTCGCCGGGGCGTCTGAGGCTGAGGCCAGGCTGGGAGGAATCAGGGAAGGCCTGTCCGCTGGTCACCCAAGTTCCCAGCATCAGAGTGTTCAGACCCAGCACAAAAGAGTGTTCCCCACAAGGGCCTCTCACTCTTTAGATGCAGATCTCCTCGATTTTTTCTCCTCTACTTTGACAACTTTACAGGAAACCCAATTATTTTCCAGCTCTTTGCAACCCCATGGACCGCAGCCCACCAGGCTCCTCTGTTCATGGAATTCTCCGGCAAGAATGCTGGAGTGGGCTGCCATTCCCTCCTCCAGGAGATCTTCCCGACCCAGGAATTGAATCCAGGTCTCCTGTACTGCAGGCAGATTCTTTATCATTTGAACCACCAGGGAGGAGGAGAAGGGGGTGACAGAGGATGAGATGGTTGGATGGTATCATCGACTTAATGGATATGAGTTGGCACAAACTTCGAGAGACAGTGAAGGACAGGGAAGCCTGACATCCTGCAGTCCATGGGGCGGCAAAGAATCGGACACGACTGAGAGACTGAACAACAACCACAGAGGAGCAAACAGGAGGGAGGGAGGAAGCACGGATCCAGAGGGCATGTGACCAGAGCCGCAGAGGGACACGCTGGTTTCGGCTCAGCCCCCAGCACGTAGAGCGCTGGGAGGCCGTCACCCCATCCTCAGGACGAGGAAAGCTGCACACACAAAGCAATGACTCCTCCTCCACCCCCTGGAGAACTGAGACTCGGGTCAAATGGCCATCCAGAAACCTGCAGAGGCAGGAGTTCAGAATGCTGAAGCCCAGACACCTAGACCAGAAGGGGCCGCAGCCACGACTGGGGAGGGTGCCGGGCAGGGGACTCGGGGCTGTAGTCAGAGGAGCTTGGGGTCCTGAGTGAGGAGCTCCCGGGAGACACATTTCAAGGGCTCTCGCTCTAGCACCCCACCAGGTGCTCTTGGGGAAGAGCTGATTAGACCCCTGGAGTCACCAGCCAGGATGGGGAGGAGGGACACGCCAGAGCCTGCTCCAAAGCTACCCTCTTCTCACAGCCGATCGGGGAAGACTGATCGCCCGGCCAGGTTTTCCATGCACGGGGGTGCTGCCGGCAGCCTCCTCCCTGCGCTCGGTCAGCCCACCCCTTTCCAGCGAGTGGACCCCCGAAAGGTGGCAGCGGGGTCTCCATCACTCAGTCTCCGCCCCCTCAGCCACCCTTGGGCACAGGAGGTCTGAACATCTCTTCTTAGGGACCAGTGGCTGCCATTCCCATTAATTCCCTGGGAGCTGCAAAAGGATATTTAGTTCTTCGTTCCTCTTTCATTTGTTAATTGGAATGCTTTAATTAAAAAAAAGAAACTCCCTCATATACTGTTGACTCCCCAGGGGCACAGCTCACTCGGGAAAGGTAGGAAAAACACTGGATTTCTCCTCTTCACATCCTCAGCATACGGAGCTGATTCCTCTTCTCCAAAGGTGGCAATCTGGGCTACTTAGAAATCTAAGCGTGAACTCATCGACTTTGACTTATTTCCAAGTTCTACTGAGTTGTTTTTTGAGTGACCAGCAGGAGAGGGCCTGCAGCCTGTCTGGCCAGTGAAGGAAGATGGCAGGTCCACCTCGCTCAAGGCAGAGGACCAAGCCGGCAGCTCCCTAGTCTGGGAAGGGAGGCAACTGGGGTAGTCCCCCGGGCGCCAGCTCCTGCAAGGGTACACGGAGTCCAGGACGGACCGGAGCAGATTCTCCCTTTAAAATTGACCCCCAGGTCAAAGCCTCAGGTTCAAAGGTCAATGTTATTCTGTCCACCTGAGGTCTCCAATTAAGTCTTGACACCAGTAGTGGGAAAAAAAACAGACGGTACTGTCAAGGTTGAGGCTGCAATACAGTTACTAAAATGTTAGCATATTTACCAAGATGGATGAGTCTGGGTCTTAGATGAAGCTCTCTCTGCCTCTGGCCTGTCCTTAAAGCCTGGGGTCTCCAGCCCCCTGGGCCGGGCAGCCCCAGAAGCCCCGTCTTGTCTTCAGGACCTTCAGCTGAGAGTTGGGGTCTTCGCTCGGAGCGTTCTCCGGAAGTGACCTCCAGCACTGAGCTGCTCAATCAGCTCTGGATGCTTCAGGACAATGCCCCCAAAGCAGCTCTCTCCTTTTCCAGTTGCAAATGTTCCAGCCTCAGTTCCCTGGTCTTCAAGGCCCAAAACAGGGGTCCCCAGACCACACGATGGAACACTGTCTCCAGCCACTGCCGCCACCGTGTCTACCCCGATGTCAAGAGCAGCGTTGAGTGTGTCGGGACGATCTAGCCTGCTCATAGCAGAGACCCCTTTCTCCTCCAGGTCTCAGTGTAAAACCAAGCCCCGCCCTTTTCCCCTGAAGTTCATCCAAGGGCTCAAGAGACGACTCGGAGCAGAAGCCAGGTGTCAAATGCACATTCTCTCCTGGGCCTCGGCTTTAAACGCCTGGGCTCCTCCTTCAAGGTTTGAGGTGGAGCCCCTTCTCCAGTTTGCCTGGCCTCCAGGGCGGCTGACAGAGCAGGCTGTCACCGTGGAGCCCACGGCAGCCCCTCAGCCCCGAAGGCCTCAGGCTGTGCCTGCGTGTTCCATTCCAGGCTCCCAGAGCCGAGAGCGGTGGCTTCTTAGTCAGAGGGTTTCTATGGCGCTCCAGGCCCTTTCTGTACCTGGGGACAAAGGCTGCAGAGACAGAGGAGCTGGGGAGCCCCTGGGGCCTAACCACCCCAAACAATCCACTCTGAGCCTGCCTCCAGGGATCCGACTCCTTTCCCTGAATGCCTTTAACAGATGCTGAGCTAAACCGAACCCATACACGTCTCCACTGCCTGTGCACATTAAGGATGAAGCTAACCCCCCGCCTGTACTCAGTCATGTCCAGCTGTTTGTGACCCCATGGACCTGCCAGGCTCCTCTGTCCATGGAATTTTCCAGGCAAGAATTAGAGTGGGTTGCCATTTCCTACTCTAGTGGATCTTCCCAACCGAAGGATCAAAGCTGTGTCTCTTGCGTCTCCTGCACTGGCAGATGGATTTCTTGACCACTGGGAAGCTCAATGTGCTGCATCCTTAGGCTACAAGCAAGTGGACTGCCAAGGGTGACACACAAGGTCACCTCTGCCCACGTCTTTAATGTAAACAGCCAGCCTGTCCCCCCGCGAGTCTCTGGTATAAAACCTCAGAGGTGCAGGTGGCCCAGATTAAAGCTTCCTTCTCCCTGGCTCCCACTCTAAGAATTATGCTAAATTTTACATCTGTCTTACTGGTCAACCTCCTTCTGCCTCCTAGCAGAGGAAACCCTTGTTTGTTGTTGCTGGAGACTATGGTTTCTGCATGTAGGGTAAAGTGCATCAGCTGCTTTTCATAAAGAGGCTCGTCCTGCTTTATAAACAGAGAGGAACATGCTGGAGGTCCTCCTCTGAGCACTGGCCTGGTGCCCACCAGCTCCCCCCACACACGTCATCTTCGCAGGGCGGGGAGTCTGCTCACCTGGCCTGCCCTGCGGCCAGGGCGCTGTGTGGGTCAGGCCTACAGATGACCTCACCGTGCCCCCTCATGGCGGAAGAACAGACACACTCAGGGGTCACCCCCAGGGGGAAACTAAAAGTAAAACCCAGGCTCCCAGGGAAACGCTGAGTCTGATGCTCTGATTTCAGGGAGGGGAAAACCCTGCACTGCCCCCCCGCTCCGTGCTCAGCCCAGGAGCCAGCCTACTGGAGCCACCCTGTCATGGAGCTGGTGCTCCCCCAGGGGCACTCACCTTACCCGGGCCCCCTCCCAGTGAGTCTCCAGCCAACAGCAGAGACCTCACGTCCCTTTTCCGGTCTGCAAGTTCCTGACGTTTTTCCCAACCATGTCTTATCCCTCTGTATACTCCCAAGATGGACCACAGAGGGTGTCGTGGAGGGGAAGTTTCTGAAAGTGGCTTTAGTGTGGAATTAGACGGTACCTCCTGGAAGGGGGTGGGGGTGCAAGGGAATGCCCAGCTGTCCTCTCGCTGGGGCCGAGAAACCAGGACACCAGGATCCCTCCTCGGTCTGAGGACACGCGTCCCCCTCCCACGTCCTAGGAAGGAAAGACGTGATTCAGGACAGAAGGCAATTTCTGTACCACAAAAGGTCGAGTTTTCCATATTGCCTTTCCCAAACTCAGAGAACGTGCAGTAGAGTCCTCTTCTTTCTGCCAAAAGAAAGCCGAAATAGAATCATTTTTGCAGACTTGGGGAGATTTTTGAGACTGAAGTGTGAACTCTCCCGTTTTTACTCTGCGCCAACTCATCTCCCCAAGCACAGAGGCACCCTTGGGACAAGCTGCGCCGGAATCGGTCTTCTCTGCGACATCTGCCACCCTTCTCATCCTGACGTCTAACGCTCCAGTTCAGATTCTCACGCCCCAGTCTCACCGTCTTGTCACCACTTGACCAGTTTGGAGCTGAACAGAGCTGGGATAAAACTCCTATATGATGTAGCAGGTTAAATGACCCTGGCCTGAAATAGGGGCAGACAGCGACATTTCTGATGTATGGGATTTGAGTTGATATGGCGGACACAGAGCCGCTGTCCAGACCCCTTCAGAGTGGAGGCACCGGGAGAGGGCCTGCACTGGCCACACTCCTGACCGAGGCACCCCCTCCCAGGGCTGCCCACGCACAGTGGCCCCCATGTAAGGGGTGTAGAGGCCCAGCTGCTTCCTCAGCGGGTATTCTGAGGGCTCCTCTCGCCCTCGGCCTCCCTGTCTCCATCACCACCAGCTCCCCTCACTCAGGCCTGTGTCCAAGGACACTGCGGCCTGACGCCTTCTCACCTCTGAGTGGACCGCTCTCAGGGGCCTCCGGCCCAAAGCGCAGCTGGGCCAGAATGTCCGGCTCCTGCCAGCCTCGTTGCTCTGCCTTTGCTCAGCATGTTTTCCTGGTTTTAAAGGGGTCTCCCCACTTTAATCTGGCCTGAGCCCCTAGTGTGGCCACCTCCCAGCACCATCCCTGGTGCCCCCAGTCTCCAAGGAGAGGTGAGAGCAAGCTTCCCAGAGCTTTGGAACGAGGGCCTTCATCCCACTTATTTTCTGCAAAGAATGAGAGAGAACATCTTTTTTCTCTCAAACCTGGGGCTGGAAAACATCCCACTCTTCTGAGAATAAATTGGAGATAACATGTCTTCATCTTCCATTTGGGACGAACACTGTGCCCTCGAGGGCCTTGTTTCTGTCCAGTTTAGCTGCCTTATAAACAGACAATCTTAAAGTCAAGTTGGTCCCTAAGATGGTAAATAATAAATTGGGTGAAAATCACACCAGGAAAACTCTAAGAAATCGGACACTCGAGAATCAAACTGAGTCAAAGTCGTTTCTGAGGCAAGAGAATTTTTTATCAGAGTTTGGTTGCTCTACAATATCACATTTGTTTCTGCCATACCGCAAGGTGAGTCAGATCCCGTTTGGATTTCCGTCCCATGGAGGTCACTACAGAGCATAGTCAGTGCCCTGAGCTACACAGTCAGTTCTCACTGGTTACCTGTTTTATACGGAGTAGTGTATATACCTCAATCCCAAACTCATGAGGTGAGTGATCTTAAAAAACAGTTTTGCAGAAATACTTTCCATGGCTGAATTGAGTGGGCGGTGATTACATGGACCTGGTCTGGGTGGTGCGTGTGTGGCTGCACTTACACCTCTCGTGAACTTTCACACATTTCCACTCCACACTTTATGAGTTGGTCTTTGTATACACGAGGGCAATGCTCACGATTTCAAAGCTGGAACAGTGTGAAGAGGTCAGCAGGAACCCCACGGCACCCCCGGCCAGCCCCCAAAAGGGGCCACTCCACAGAGGAGGTCCCACTGCTAACGGTGGCTGGCACACCCAGGGTGAGATGCCAATCTGTCATCTGTTCTGCTGGGCAGGCCACCCAGTGGTCACGGCAAGAGCCCACCTCGGCTCCACGCAGCCCCACCTCATCCTCCTGGCAGAGGCTCCAGGCACCGTGGTTAGTGTCTCCAACCTGATCAGCCGGGTGCGGGGAGTCGCTTTGCTAAGTGAAGGATCGTCTTTGTGGCGATTTGCCCGCGTGGACTGTGCCCATAACCTCAGGACAGAGTGCTCAGAGCGGGGTCAGCGGGCCTCAAGTCTCAGACATGGTGGGGACACACCCTTCATTCTCCCACCAGCTGGCTGGAGTGCTGCATCCCAGGGGCTGTCAGAGCTCCTGGCGTGGGGCAGGGGCGTGGGGCCTCCTTTCATTTGAGTTTGTTTCACCACGAAGGTGCTCTTCACTCTTTTAGGGAAAACAGACGAATGAGGGGGCTCTGGCTTCTGCCACTCATGCTGACTCTGGCCCTGGGGCCCAAGCTGCCTCCCTGGAGGTCACCTGCTCCGTGTAGAGGTAACAGAGATGGTCTCTAAGAACTCCCTGCTCCCCTTGACAGAAGGACAAGGTGGGGCCAGAGGCTAGCAGTGACCACAAGGGGCCCCAGAGTCAGACCAGAAGCCCAGCCACCGCCCTGGCCCCTGCTCCCACCACTCACCCACCTGCGGGACAGGAGAGCTACTGGCTGTCCTTCTAGAAGCTCCAGACTGGGCTGAGCAGAGGTGCCCAGGGGACCCCTGCCTGGCGGACCCCTGCTTGGGGGAGGGGAGCCCACTTCACGGCGCCAGGTGGGTCCATCGCAAGAACCAAAGAAGGTGGCCTGGGGGCTGATCCCAGGAGACCCTGAGCCTGCACAGTGAGGAGGCTGACGGGGGACCTAAACGCCAAGGTCGGAGCCTCTTACAACAGGAGAGTCTCGATAAAAACAGGTGCCCTTCTTCCAACGGTGACCTAACAACACGCAGGAGACAGAGCTTCCTAAAAGCCAAAGTATGCGTGTGTGCACGAGTGCACTGTGCGTCCACACGTGTGTCTGTGTGTGTGTGTGTGTGTGTGTGCACCATGCATCCACACGTGTCTGTGTGGGTGTGTGTGTGCACTGTGCATCCACACATGTCTGTTTGGGTGGGTGTGTGTGTACCATGTGTCCACAGGTGTGTCTGTGTGTGCGTGTGCGCACCGTGCGTCCACACCTGTCTGTGTGCGTATGAGTGCGTGTGTGCACCGTGCGTCCACACGTGTCTGTGTGTCTGTGTGTGTGTGCATCATGCGTCCACATGTGTCTGTGTGCATGTATACGTGTGCGCACCATGCATCCACACGTGTCTGTGTGCATCTGTGTCTGTGTGCACCGTGCATCCACATGTGTTTGTGAGCGTGTGTGCCTGTGCGCACCATGCATCCACACGTGTCTATGTGTGTGTGCGTGTGTGCACCGTGCATCCACACGTGTCTGTGAGCGTGTGTGCGTGTGCACACCGTGCATCCACACGTGTCTGTGTGTGTGCGTGTGCGCACCATGCATGCACACGTGTCTGTGAGCGTGTGTCCATGTGCGCACCATGCATCCGCACGTGTCTGTGTGTGTGCGTGTGTGCACCGTGCATCCACACGTGTCTGTGTGCGTGTGTGTGCGCACGTGCATCCACACGTGTCTGTGTGTGTGTGTGTGTGTGCGCACCGTGCATCCACACATGTCTGTGTGTGTGTGCGTGTGTGCACCGTGCATCCACACGTGTCTGTGTGAGAGTGTGCTTGTGTGAACCGTGCATCCACACGTGTCTGTGTGCGTGTGTGTGTGTGCACACGTGTATCCACACGTGTCTGTGTGCATGTGTGCGTGTGCGCAATGGGCATTCACACATCTCTGTGTGTGTGTGTGCACCATGCATCCACACGTGTCTGTGTGCATGTGTGTGTGTGCACTGTGCATGCACACGTGTCTGTGTGCCTGTGTGTGTGCACGCACGTGAATCCACACAAGTCTGTGTGTGTGCGTGTGCACACCGTGCATGCACACGTGTCTGTGTGTGTGTGCGTGTGCGCACCGTGCATGCACACGTGTCTATGTGCGCGTGTGTGTGCGCACATGTGAATCCACACGTGTCTGTGAGCGTGTGTGCGTGTGTGCACCATGCATCCACACGTGTCTGTGTGTGTGGTGTGTGCGCACCGTGCATCCACACGTGTCTGTGTGCATGTGTGCGTGTGCGCACGAGCATCCACACGTGTCTGTGTGCATGTGTGTGCGCACGTGCATCCACACGTGTCTGTGTGCAAGTGTGTTTGTGCACACAGTGTGTACACACGTGTCTGTGTGCGTGTGTGTGCGCGCATGTGTATCCACACGTCTGTGTGCGTGTGTGCGTGTGCACAACGTGCATTCACACGTGTCTGTGTGTGTACGTGTGCACACCGTGCATCCACACGTGTCTGTGTGCATGTGTGTGTGTACACCATGCATCCACACGTGTCTGTGTGCGTGTGTGTGCACGTGAATTCACACGTGTCTGTGTGCGTGTGCGTGTGTGCACTGTGCATCCACACGTGTCTGTGTGAGAGTGTGCTTGTGCTCACGGTGCATACACACGTGTCTGTGTGTGTGTGTGCGCACCGTGCATCCACACGTGTCTGTGTGCATGTGTGTGCGCACGTGCATCCACACGTGTCTGTGTGCAAGTGTGTTTGTGCACACAGTGCGTACACACGTGTCTGTGTGCGTGTGTGTGCGCGCACGTGTATCCACACGTCTGTGTGCGTGTGTGCGTGTGCACAACGTGCATTCACACGTGTCTGTGTGTGTACGTGTGCGCACCGTGCACCCACACGTGTCTGTGTGCATGTGTGTGTGTACACCGTGCATCCACACGTGTCTGTGTGCATGTGTGTGTGTGCACTGTGCATCCACACGTGTCTGTGTGAGAGTGTGCTTGTGCTCACGGTGCATACACACGTGTCTGTGTGTGTGTGTGTGCGCGCACGTGAATCCACACGTCTGTGTGCGTGTGTGCATGTGTGCACCGTGCATCCACACGTGTCTGTGTGCATGTGTGCATGTGCGCACCGTGCGTCCACACGTGTCTGTGTGCATGTGTCTTGCACACCGTGTGTCCACACGTGTCTGTGTGTGTGCACACCGTGCATCCACACGTGTCTATGTGCGTTTGTGCGTGTTTGCACCGTGCATTCACACGTCTGTGTGCGTGTGTGCGTGTGCGCACCATGCATCCACACGTGTCTGGATCTGTGTGTGTGCGCACTGTGCATCCACATGTCTGTGTGCGTATGAGAGCGTGTGCGCACCGTGCATCCACACGTTTGTGTGCGGGTGTGTGTGTGTGTGTGTGTGCACTGTGCATCCACACGTCTGTGTGCATGTGTGTGTGTGTGTGCACCGTGTGTCCCCACGTGTCTGTGTCTGTGTGCGTGTGCACCGTGCATCCACTCGTGTCTGTGTGGGTGTGTGTGTGCGCACCATGCATCCACACGTGTCTGTGTGCGTTTGTGTGCACGCCACGCATCCACACGTGTCCTTGTGGGTGTGTGGGTGTGCGCACCGTGCATCCATACGTGTCTGTGTGCATGTGTGTGCGCACAGTGCATCCACACGTCTGTGTGCGTGTGTGTGCGCACCACGCGTCCACACGTGTCTGTGTGGGTGTGTGTTTGTGCGCACCGTGCGTCCACATGTCTGTGTCCATGTGTGTGTGCACGCACAGTGCGTCCACACGTGTCTGTGTGCGTGTGCATGTGCGCATCGTGTGTCCACATGTGTCTGTGTGCGTGTGTGCGCACATGCATCCACACGTGTCTGTGTGCGTGTGCGTGTGTGCGCACATGCATCCACACGTGTCTGTGTGTGTGTGCGTGTGTGCACCGTGCATCCACACGTGTCTGTGTGTGTGTGTGTGCTCACCGTGTGTCCACACGTGTCTGTGTACGTGTGTGCACACGTGCATCCACACGTGTCTGTGTGCATGTGTGTGTGTGCGTGCACCATGCATCCACACGTGTCTGGGTCTGTGTGTGTGTGCACACCGTGCGTGCACACGTGTCTGTGTCTGTGTGCGTGTGCGCACTGTGCATCCACACGTGTCTGTGTGCGTATGAGTGCGTGTGAGCACCATGCATCCACGCATGTCTGTGTGCGGGTGTGCGTGTGTGTGCGCACCGTGCGTCCACACGTGTCTGTGTGCATGTGTGTGTGTGCGCACCGTGCATCCCCACATGTCTGTGTCTGTGTGTGTGTGCACCGTGCATCCACACGTGTCTGTGTGCGAGTGTGCTTGTGCGCACTGTGCGTCCACACGTCTGTGTGCGTATGAGTGTGTTTGCGCACCGTGCGTCCACACGTGTCTGTGTACATGTGTGTGTGTGCACCGTGCGTCCCCACGTGTCTGTGTGTGTGTGCGCACCGTGCGTCCACACCTCTGTGTGCGTGTTTGCACCATGCGTCCACACGTGTGTGTGCGTGTGCACCATGCATCCACACGTCTGTGTGCGTGTGTGCATGTGCACACAAGCCAGTGAGTGTACACAGAGAGCTGAAGGTTGGTGGCTTCAAACAACAAGTGAAGAAAGCCTCTCCGTCTCCATAATTTGTTTATTATCCATCACATCTGGGGCTTCTGATGTCCATAGGAATCTGTGATTCACACCCCTCCAGGTCTTCAGTAGTTCTTTGTAAGTTTAGCCCTTAAATTTGGAAACGGGTTAGGAGACCTCAGGGTGGTAATAGCCACCCTGGCTCTTATCTCCAAGCTGGAAACCATAAAAGAAACTTGACAGGTTTGGCTACACAGATTGAAAACTCAAGCACCACCAACAGAACAAACCAAAAGCTAAACCCAAAGTTAAAAGAAAAATGACAAACGGAAAATAAACGGGTACGTGACGGAGATGGGCTCAATCCTTAATGAGGAAAGCTCTGAATGAGAAAAAGACACACACCCCAACAGAAAAGTATTTAAAAACGCGCACACAACACACACGGGCAATTCTCCAAACGGCCAATACTAAAAGAAAGAGATGTTCTGTATCACCAGGAGGCAAGGAAATTACACTCCAAGTGGAAAGGCTCGTTCTACCTGTAAGATTGCCAGAGACGCACAGAGGACACAAGCCAGCCCCAGAGGGCGGACGGTAGGTCAGCCGGGCCTTTGTGGGGGGGCATTTTGGCCAAAATACATCCCAGTCCTTGGCCCGGCAGTGTCTCTTCTAGGAACCTACCCTTAGGAAAACTGAGCCAGCTTCCAGGGACACAGCAGCAAAGATGTGCATCATGGCACTAGTTAAAAACTGTGAAAAAGCAATGCCAAAACACGTAGAGTTCCTAGCTCTGGCTCATTACATACCTTCTCCCAAACTTTCGGTAATAAAGTATTACCCTCATCATGGGAAGACAGTGTTTATTAAACAACTTACTGAAGGATTAATTCAATGTTTTCATGGGTTTCTTGACACTTGGCCCCAAATTCCCCAGGCAGATAAGAAACAGCCCCCTTCTCATCCCTGTAGGAAAAAGCCTCTGATTTGTTTTCTCCTGTCCACCTTCTGGCACTTTCTAGACAGGAAATGAAACCCCAGTTCGCCCCAAGATACATCGAGGTCAGGGCCACGGAGGCTGGCATGGATGAGCAGACCCACAGCAATTGTGTCTTCCTTTCGATGTGCCCCTTGCACAGGTCAGAGTCTGCCCCACCGGCCCCAGGACCCTGAGGGGCAGTGGGCCACCCAGGCCTTGAGTGAAGATCTCTGAGCTGTTAGAAAAATCACACAAACCCGGAGGCAACCTCAAGGCCACACCATCAGCGAGGACGAGAAACAACCTCCTTACTGCTGGGGGGGTCCCAGAAGACAGTGCTCCCCTGCCTCCCGACCTGGCCAATGACAGGCATGTCTCAGCATGCTCCCTCCTGTAGGCATGCCTCTGCAGCCAGGCCCGGGGTACCCCAGCCTCCACCCGGCCTCCCCAAGGCCAGCCGGGCGCACGCTCAGGTGCTCAGAGACGGCTCCGTGAGTGATAGCCTGTGCCCTGCCGGGCCCTGCCCTCTGCTGCTCTGGCCCTGGGCTCCCACTGCACAGCAGGCTTGAACCCTGCCACCATGCTTCCCTGTAGCAGGACCCTTGGGGGTGGCTTATCCATCGGCGACCCCTGTTACTTCTCCCGAAGCTGGAGGTGAAGCACAAGCGCAGACCGAGCGGCATTTGCCAAAGGCAGCTGAAGGCCTGGGCAGCTTTCCTAGAGAGAAGGCTGGACGTGCAGCCCAGAGCTCTGGGTACAGGTAGGGGCGCAGGGGCGGGTGGGGGACACAGAGGGGCCGGCCGCTTCCAGGAGGCCAGACTGGAGCTCTGTGCAGACTCAAGGAACCCCCTCTGCCAGCCCGGAGGGGTCGGGGCACCGTGCTAGGCACACAGTGGCCCCGGGCCGGCAGGAGTTTCCAGTTACTGGACTGACGACCACAGGACCAGCACCAGCCCCAAAGCAGCCCATCTGCGCGCCCCGGGGGACCCACACCCTCCGGGACTGAACTCCCCACCCGCGACCGCGGAGGCAGGGCAGTGTCCGCCGACCCGGCCACCGACTCACTGCCCAGCCGTTGGGGGCCCCCGGGGAGACGGGCCCGAAGCGCCGGAAGGCCCCGCCTCTGGCCGGGAGCGGACGGGGAATCAGACCTCAAACCGACCACGC
>ML660779.1:11513230-11552033 GCA_007570785.1 Antilocapra americana
CGCCGCGGGCGGCGTGGACTCGGCCGGGCGCCGGCTAGTCAGCCGCCCGGGAGGCCGGGGGTCGCGGCCCCGGAGGCGGCCCCTGGCCCGGGCCCCCGCCAGCGCGCGCCCGCGATGCTCGAAGCCGGCCGGGCGCGGGGCCCAGGTGAGGCCAGGTGAGGGCCGGCGGCGGGGGGGCCCGCGCTCAGCCCTCCCGCAGAGATCGCGCCCTGCGTCCCGCCCCACGCAGCTTCCGGGAGGGTCCACCCGGCTTCCCGGCCAGCCCCTCGCCCCGGAACACCCGGAGCCCAGAATATAGAGCCGGGGCGCAGCCCAACCCCTTCCTGCTGGAGGACCGGGTCGCTCTCTCGGCGCAGGGATGCCTCCTGGCAGAGGCCTCGCTGGGGGTGAGGGCCCCCAGGCCGGGAACAGAGGGCGGGCAGGGGCAGCCAAGGGTCTCGCCTTGCCTGCGGCCCTCCAGGCACAGAGAGCGGCCCTGCAGCTTTGCTTGGAGCCATCCTTGCTGTGTTGTCAAGCCTCGCCTTCTGGCAAGACCGGCGAAATTCCAGCCCACGCCCACTTCAGGGCGGCAATCCAGAGGCCCTCCTTCTGGGCTTTGTACCCTGATCCTCAGCTCCCTACCCTGGGGCACCAGCCGGGGCTGCACAGCATGGTGGGGACCCCAGAGCCGTGCTGGGCATCCATGCAGGGAGCCAGGCTTGTCCAGGGATAAGCATTAGCCAGGTTCTGCCCTCCTGGAGACCGGAGGTGTCTGTCTAGACAGAGGCCCCAGGGCCCCCCTGCACTGTTCAGACTCTGGCACCACGCAGCTTTGGGGCCTCCACAATCACCCTTCAGACCTGGTTCCAGGGCTCTTGGGGTACAGGCTAACAGTCTAACAAAATGGGAGCCCCCTGGCTTCAGCCCGCAGTCCCCCAAAGTACAGTTGAGGGGAGTTTTCCAGAATGATTCATCTTATGTAGACCACTGTTTTAAAGCCACAGCCAGGCTGTCGCTGGAGACACCCTCTGAATTTTTAACCTCTTTCTTGCGCTAGATAATCTGACAGCTCAGAAAACCTCTCCCTAGGAATCCGAGCTGGAGACAGTCATTTAGAAGCAGTGACCACGGTCAACGTGATGAGGAGCGTTTTTCCCTCGCATGCTCTCTGTTGGCTGGAGTAGAAGTCACTCCAACCCGGTTCGCTGGGATCCAACCTCAGGCCCCTTCTTCGGATGGCACTGCTGTTCATCAAGTTAGCATTCCTGGCCTAGACTCTTAGGAAGGCCTATGGGAATGTCTCATATGCTGTGTTATTTTGCCAGGGCAGCTTGAATAATGACCACAGTGAAGTGGACACAGCCCATTGGAAGAGCCCTCCCCCTCGGCGTTGTTGGCCCCCACTGTCCTTAGGGGGATCCCCTTGGAGGGTCTAAGGACTTTGAAGTGGCTTCTGACGTCCCCAGCCGTGCGTGTCCTGCTCCATCAGACCAGTGGTTCAGGGGAGTTGGAACTACTAAGTGTTGTGGTTAACTGTATTTGGCCTCAGGGTAAGTTCTTCCAAAAATTGAATTTCGAGCCCTTAAAATGCACTTTATTTCCCCAAAAATATTTACCAGCTATAGTTTCAGCCTCTGAATTAAATCTGTGATTCTCTTTAATCCTGACAGTCAGAAGTCTGTGTAAAAAGTGGACCCAAGATGCTACAGAGTACACGTAGGGAGATGAAGACCCAGTCCCTGAACCGCTCTGCAAACGTTACACCAAACCTGGACCTGAAGAGAATCGCAGGTAATCGCAGCAAATTCTTTGATGTTGCAGTTTCACTTTTTGAGCATAAATAGCCATAGCAAAGGACTTCCTTCTGAATTGGTCACACCCTCTGGTTAATTGCTGGTCCCACCTGTTGGGACATGTCTGTGACTAGGTGGCTGGACCAGGCTTTCTTGGAAAGGACTGTGGTGTGTAAACACAGGATTCTGTGCTCGTCAGGAAGGAAGCGCCTCCAGGAGAAGGATCTGCAAGGAAGCAAAGCAAACACCCAGGCCACTTCCGGCCACCCCCACCCCCAGATTCCCCAGCGGTGACGGCCTTGCCCGGCACCGTTTGGGGTCGGGACTCAATTTCCCTGTTTCAAGGAGCGCTGCCAAGCTCTTCTCTTGACTCTCGGTCGCTTTGCACCCCAGTTTGTGGGGGGTCGGGAGAGGTCAGAGAGACATGTTCAGAATTGATAGTTTCACGGTGTGTTTTGCGTCTTTCTAATCAGCCGTGTACGGCCTGCACTGTGTCCCCCCCATGGCGGTGGTTCCAGACCTCTAGTGTAAAGGCCGTTGTGTGTTCCCAAGGGCAGCCCAGCGGTTCTGCCAGTCCAGCCACGTTTGGACTGAGATGCAGAAAGCGGAGAAGCCACACAGCGTGAGAAAGGGCACATGAGTGTTGGGGTTAGACCGTTAGCACGTCTGTGCTAATTACATGCAAATAGTCATAGGGTCCCCTGAGAGCATCTGGCAAATACTCACTCAACTTTTTCCAATAAAAAGGCTTTCGTGTAAATAACTCTTCAAAGGCGTTTAGGTGCTCACCTCACACAACTTCTCTTTTCAGGAGCTGCTAGTTCGCGTCAAGAGCCAACCAGCCTGTGATGTGTCGCTGAGCCTGACTCCCACTAGCGGACCTCTCCACCTGCCGAGGGGCTTTGTGTCTTCATCCCGTCGCCCCCTCTCGACGACTTCGGAAGGCAAACCACGCCTCTGCTCCTTCGCTGGAGAAGATGAACGGAGGGATGCCAGAGGAAGGACACCCGTGTCAGCTTCCACGAGCTCGGCCCAGGGGGCTTGGAACCATTTCCTCATGAGTCTCCTCAGCCACCTGCCCCGTACAGCTGAGAAAGCTGAGGCCCGGGGGCCCACAGCCGGCCGGACCCTTGCCAGGCCTGCGGCTCCCGCGCGACCTGACCCGGGGCGCCCACCCGGCGTGCACCACTGCAGGATGTGAAGCGGGCAGAGAAGCAAAGCCCTGCCTCTTCACACCGCCCGCTAGGATGTTTCTCATGAACGCCCCCCCTGTGCTGGCCCTGCGGTCCGCGTGGGAGGCCTTCGGCCCGCCGGGGAGCTGTAGGTTTCCCAGATGCTTCTCAGAGCCCAGAGAGGGTGTCTCGAGAGCAGCGGTGAGTGCCAAGGTGCAGATGGCCATCAGCAGGCTTCAGGGCGATGGCGCAGCCTTGGGCATGAGCAGCGAGCATGCCCGGCCAAGGAGCCAGAGGGTAGAGAGGGGCCGGGGCACCCAGCCGGCCGCCAGCCCCGCCTTTGTGGCCTGTGGTCTTGCCACGGGTTTTGACCCCAAAAGGGAGGAGGAGGCCTCCAGCCTCAGGCCCCTGGTGCTGGATTCCGACAGTGATGACTCGGTGGACCGGGACATCGAGGCCGCCATCCAGGAGTACCTCAGGGCCAAGAGCAGGGCTGCACCACCGCCTGCAGCCACGGACGCGGCCCGTCGATGCGTGGCAGAGCCCCCTCTGAGCGGCACCCCAGCCGCCCCGTGTCACCCAGGCCTTGCAGCTGGCCCCAGCCGTGTCCGGGGCTCCGCCTCCCCGCTCAGCGTGAGCAGCGATGACTCCTTCGAACAGAGCATCCAGGCGGAGATCGAGCAGTTCCTGAGTGAGAAGAGGCTGCACGGGACCCAGAAGTGCGACCTGCCTGCCGACGGAAAGGCAGACCCTGGCGCCAGCCTGGCCAGAGCAACCTGCAGGCCTGGCAGAGAGCCACCAGTGAAGGCCCCGCAGCAGGACCTGCTGGGCGCCAGCAAGGAGTTTGTCTTCCGGAAGCTGCCCAGGTCTGCAAAGGCCAGTGCACTGCCCAAAGGCCTCAGGTCCAAGGTCACAGCCGAGCCTGCTGCCGCCAGCACAGGGCCCTCTACAGAGGCCGCACCGGGTAAAGGCGGGGCCCGCAGGGGCTCAGGCTCCACGCGGAAGGGCAGGCGGCCCAGGAGCGTGGCCCTGGTGCGCGAGGAGGCCGACTCGAGCAGCGACGATGGCATCGAGGAGGCCATCCGGCTGTACCAGCGGGAGCGGCGGAGGGAGGCTGGCAGCCAACAGGGGCCCCCACCCGCGGAGGAGAAGGGGCCCACGGCCCCTGCTCACAGCGTGAGGAGCACCTTGCCCGAAGCCCACAGCAAAATCCCCAGCAAGAAAAAGCCAGCGGCCCCCAAGGCTGTGGACCTCGGCCCCAGCGGCCCAGACCCAGACCACCCTCCCAGGCCCCCCAGGGAGACCACGGCTCCCATGCCTCCAGGGAGCACGGCTGCTGGGAGCCCAGGCGTGGACGGGTCCCCACGCCGGGCAGACACGTCTGCCGAGCTGATGTGCGCCGAGGCCATCCTGGACATCTCCAAGACCATCCTGCCGGCCCCTGTGGCCGGTGGGGAAAGGCCCTCAGCCACCAGCCCGCTTCGCGAGGGCCCTGATGCGCCTCCCCGCCCCGAGGGTGACAGCAGCGCGGCGGACAGTGACGACAGCATCGAGCGGGAGATCCGGACATTCCTGGCCATGAAAGCGCAATCAGGGGGCCCGCTGCCCCACGTGGAGGCCGGCACCCAGCCCGCCCACAGCCCGCTGCTGCCGCCCGGCCTCAGCACTCCAGACCCATCCCCGGGCTGCAGGAGGAGGCGCGGCAGGACTCCCTGCACGCCCAGGCGGCCCAGAGACACAGGCGAGACGCAGGATGCCCAGGACGCCGAGCGCAGCCAGGGCCGGGGGCGAGCCCCCGAGGTCCCCAGAAGGGAGAGCGAGACCCGCAGCCAGCCTCCCCCCTTCAAGACGAGTGGGCTGGGGGATGAGCTCGGGGCCCCGGACCCGCCAGGGGCCGCATCGCCAGGCCCCGGGCAGACAGCCGAGGTGAGGCGCGGGGACGCGCAGTGGAGCTCCGAGGACAAGAGCAGCTCACTGGACAGTGATGAGGACCTGGATACGGCCATCAAGGACCTGCTGCGGTCCAAGCGGAGGCTCCGGAAAAGGTGCAGGGACCCCAGAGCTGGCTGCAAGAAGAGGGTCCGCTTTAGCACCACGGAGACGCAGTTCTTGGACAAACTGGGGGGCTTCCAGAAGGACTGGAGAGACCGAAGCCCCCACCTGCTGAAAAGCTGTCTCTCAAAGCCCAGAAGAGACAGCAGGGAGAGCCCAGGGAGACCCTCGCACGTGCCCTGCCGGGAAACAGCAAGAGCGAAGGCTGACGGCTCAGGGCCGGAGGACGAGCCCTCTGGCCCCTCAGCCCCCTGGCCCCGGGGCGGGGCTGCACCCGGGGGCCTGTTCTCCAAGGAGTCCGAAGCCCACGAGCCTCCCAGTGCCGCCGGAAGCCCCAGCTCCCTGTCTGATGACAGCAGCTCCGTAGACAGCGATGACAGCATCGAGCTGGAGATTAGGAAGTTTTTGGCCGAGAAAGCCAAGGAGTCCGTGAGTGGGTCAGAAATTCCACGAGGGGGCCCAGCCACCCTGGGAACGCTGACGGGGGCCCGGCCGGAGCTCCCAGGCAGGAAAGCACCGCCCCCGGGCCCAGCCGCCCAGCCAGGCGTGTGCACGCGGAGCCAGAGGGTCAGGGGGGCCCCACAGCTGGGGGCCGAGGGACCCCGGGGACCGGGAAGAGCCCTCGCTCCAGGTGGAGGGGGCAGCCCACGCCCCGAGCAGCCCTGCCTCCCCACCGCCCTGGCCAGGTGCGAGCTGGCACCGCCCAGGAGTACCAGTGGGCCTGCCCCTGCCAAAGGAGCGCCAGCCCCCAGGAGGAACGTCTGTGCCCCCAGAGACCCGGGCCCCAGGGGGCCTGAGGCGGTGGCCGGGGAGGGCACGTTTGGCCAGCTCCTGAGCCGAGCGGAGGCTGGCGCCCGGGCAGAGGGCCATGGCTCTCTGGCACGGACCCCAGGCTCCAAGAGGGATGGGGTGCCCCAGTCCGGCTTTCCCCTGCCCTGGCCCGACCTGGCTCCCCAGAGCCGGCCACAGAGCACCTGGGTGCTGGGCCCGGAAGGCAGGGACGCGGCCGGGTGGAGAGGGGGCCTCGGCAGCCAGAGAGAGAAGGGGCCGGGGGACCGGGCCCGGAGCTCACCCAGCCTCACTGCGGACCCCCGGAGGGGCCTGCCCTTTGCCGGCTTCTCACCGCTGCTCTCCACGCAGCTATTCCATTTCGGGAAGAGCGTGCCCTGGGGCGCCAAGCACACCAGCCTCTTCAGCCCCGGCCTGAGCCGGCCTCTGCAGCGCCCATCCTTCTCGGCCTTCCGGGAGGCCCAGGCCGCCCGCGGCCCAGTGTTCGGAAGCCCGCACCTGCTGGTGAAGGAGGGCTGCCGCTGGCCACGCAGGAAGCCCCGGGCAGGGCTCGGCCTGGCCGACAGGAGGGGCTCGGGGCCCGAAGAGGGCGTCCTGGACCTGCGGTTCGGGCGCAGGGGGCTGGACAGAGACGAGGATGAGCCAGAGGCCCTGGGCAGCGATGCCAGCGAGCTCAGTGACACTTCGGTGGAGGAGGGCGGCGGCCCCACGGCCCAGGGCCCAGTGCTGCAGCTGTGAGCGCCCCGCCGCCACGCTCCTGACAGGCCGGGGACCCCGCAAGGCCCTGTGCAGCCTGTACACTTGTACACTAACGTGACACCGTGTTTTTATTTAACAGATGTCTCCTGGTAAATATGATTTTGTAGCCTTTTTTGTAAATTATTTAAAGTGCTGTAAAAACTACTTTTGGTGAACGCCGTCGTTGGATCCTATGGGGTGTTCCTCACGGCAGTTTTCCATGGTCTCCGCACGAGTCTTAGGTCAGCGGACAATGGGTTCTGTGTGTCCCTGCACTCGGGGCTGACCTGTGGCGGGCACGGCCTGCTGCAGCCACGGTGCCAGCTTTGGGAGGCAGCAGCCGGAGCCCTGCCCGAGACTCACCAGACGCCGCAGCAGTGGCTGCCAGGGCGCTGCTGGACGGCACCTCTCACGTGAAAGAGCCCCCGCCTCCCCCCGCAGAGGCCCGACGGTGTCTGCGAGTGGAAAAGCATTTCAAAGCACAAAGGCCGGCACGCAAGCCTGCCACCCGGGCCGCGCACCAAGACCCCCAGTGAGACTGCCGGCCAGCCGTTCACACCTGGAGCCTCTGCTGTTTGGTGTCCAGTCCTCCTCAGCTCAGACACGAGTCCACCAGCTCAGTAAACCCTTTCCTATGCAGAAGCTGCCGTCCTTCACGTTTAACCACAGCTCCAGAAGGTCTCAGCCAGCCCGTTTGTTCCCGACGTCCTCGTCCTCCTCCATGCCTGCGGAGCGGCTAGTGCCCAGGGTCCTGAGGACCGAGCCCTGTGGCCGCGGGGGACTGGGTGAATTGGGGGTGGGCTCTGACAGCAGGCAGGTGAGCCTGACCTCCCTGTGTCCTCACTGTGTTTGGGCGACGGTGCCGCGCACAGCTGGGCAGAGCCGGGTGCCCTGTGCCTTCTGCGTCACAGCTGCCGCGGGGTCCGCGGACGGGCGTGGCTGTTCACACACCATCGTCCAGCAGAGCTTCGCCGGCCACCCCGAGCGCCAGGTGCGAGTTGCAGCTGAAGTTGGTCATTGTTCTGACGTTCAAGTGAATTTTCACAGGTCGTGCCCCTGCCCTGGGTCTTGGCAGGAAGACCTGCTGGGGGCGTGTACAGCACCCACAGTGCCCGGGCTCAGACGCTGCGAGGAGCAGGCCTGTGGATCCTGTGACCCCCTGGTGCCCAAACGGTGTGCATCTGATGTTCCCATTGGCAAATATTCATTCACTTAAGTGCTTCCCAGGAAAACAACTCATTAACCCATGCTTTAAATTGTATTTAATTTTAAAGGAGTGCTTTTAACACTTGACACCAGAGATCAGCTTGTTCTGTATATATGAACTGGGGTTTTTAACGCTAATAAATCAAGCACTGCTCACATCTCAGTTGATGTGGTCTGTCCTCTGCAGAGTGGCCTTTGCAGGATGTTGATGTGAGGACCCAGTGTCTGGGACCTGCCGGGCTTCCACTCTTGCCATTGAGGGCTGAGCTGTGAGCACCTCTCTGCTCCTGGCCCCATCGCCGCCCCCCAGACCCTTCCCACCTTCCTCTCCCCCAGCCTCCCCATCCTTGTTCTGGGTGCCTCCTGGGCAGTGCAGGCCATGCCTGGTTTTCACAAACTGGACACAACCGTGATCGCGTGGGCCCACCCCTGGACTGCCCACAAACCAGGCTGCATAAAGGCTTTTGTTTTCCCACCTGTTCCTCCCACCACATGGTCAACTCTGGGGCCAAGGTGGGCGGCCCCCTGCAGCCTCTCTGCAAAGGGAGCTGGAGCGGCACTCACCTGGTGGAATCTGCCTGCCAGTGGAGGGGACGCGGGTTTGATCCCTGGTCAGGAAGACCCCGCGCCACAACTGCTGAGCCCGCCTGCCTGGAGCCTGTGCCTCCCATCAAGAGAGACCACGGAAGCAGGAGGCCCACCCGCCATGCCTGGAGGGAGCCTGCACACGGCAGCGCAGGCCCGGCGCGGCCCAGGCCACTTTCTTCTAAGTGGGGAGCTGCAGTGGGGGTGGCGGGAGCACGGTTGAGGAGTGACGACCTCATCTGCAGCCCAGGTCCAGCTCCTCCGCTGGTCCCGGCCACACCTCGCACCCCAGGTGGCTGATGCACCCCCACCCATAGGAAGAGGCTGGGGAGGGCTCCCCCGTGGCCCAGTGGGCACGAACCCACCTGCCAGTGCGGGGAACACAGGGCCACTCCCTGCTCTGGAAGGGGACCCCGCCTGCCACGGAGCAACTAAGCCGGGGTTCCACCGCTACTGAGCCTGAGCCCTGGAGCCCAGGAACCACAACGGCTGAAGCCCGAGGGCCCTAGAGCCAGCGCTCAGCAACAGGAGAAGCCAGGCATGGCACGGAGAGAGTCGCCCCGACTCGCTGCAACTGGAGAGAAGCCAGCACAGCAGCGAAGACACGGCACAGCCAGAAAGAAATGATTCTTTTAAAAAAAGGCAGGGGTTCCTGCAGATAAGTCCGACCCAAAGGGCCCCTCTCGCTTCCCCATGAAGGGAGGTGGCTGCATGCCAGGGCCACAGGTTCATTCCCCGTAATGCAAAGAAGGGGGACAGACCTGATTCTGAAGGTGTCTGGTGCTCTGGGTTTCTGCAGGAACCACCCCTTTCCCAGAAAGAGCAGGCCCACGTCACAAGGCCTAACGGAGCAGGAATGGGGTGGAGGAGGGGAGAGCCCTGGAGTGAGCGTCTGATGCTCACACCCGCGTGTCCACACAGAGGGCAGGTCTTCCTCGAGAGGAGTCACTCCCAACTTGGCCGCTCAGAATCCGAGTTGTCAGCAGGTTTCCCCAAGCTGAGACACAAGGGCAGAGCCTGGGAACCCCAGCGCTGAGCTCCGTCACTCTTTCTGGTCACTGTTGGTGCTCCGCTGGCTGGGTCTTCCCTGCTACACTCGAGCTTCCTCTGGTGGCGGCGAGCGGGGGCTCCTCTTGGTCGCAGTGCTGAGATCCTCACTACGCTGGTCTCTCCTGCCGTGGAGCCCTGGGTCCAGCCATACGGGCTGTCACTGCAGCTCCTGGGCTTAGATGCTCCGTGGTGTGTGGGATCCTCCTGAACCAGGGATCCAGCCCTTGTGCCCTGCATTGGCAGGCAGATTCTTAACCACGAGACCGCCAGGGACGCCCCAGATACTCAGTTTAAATACCAGCGCTTTACCTGCTCATAGAAAAACCACTGCCACCTTGATCCCACCCCTTCCTCAAAATTAACTTAAGGGCCAATGTAGACGGGGAGGAACAGCAACAAATCCCACCCTCGCTGTCGGCAAACCACCTCCCTGTCAGTACCAGGCAAGGCTGCCAGGGAGGGAGACACACTATTGGCAGAATCTTTGAGATCTCTGGTGTTCTGTGCTGGACAGAGGGATTTGTTTTCCCAACGTCAACATATTTTACGATGTATTTGAAACCATTTATTCTAATTAACTATAAATAAAAGATGAAATATCACTGACAAAAAACAGGAAAACAAATGAAAATACACTTCTGGAGTAAGAAGTTCCTGGTTTTAGGCCGACTCAGCAGCTAACTTAAACGATGGGTTAAGTGCTCTCAAACTGTCAACGTTTCATCTAAGAGTGGAGCAGAGAGGCTGGGTGCAGCACCTTGTGAGTGGAGACAGGGTTTCTCTGTGGCCATGCAGTTGATTTAATCATCGGTGGAAAGTGGTGTCTGTTACCCTAAGTGTCTCGATTGCCTTTCCCGTAATTGCTCTAATTGTACTTAAGATTTTGAAAGATCCTAGCACAACGGTGAGAACAGTGATGGGTGTAATTTTCTTCCTATCTTTCAGCCAACCATTCTGTATGTGTTACCCCTGACAGAAGGCACGGTCTTGAGCGTAAGATCTGCCTGTCAGTCTAAACTCTCTTCCCTCCCCTCAGCACGTAGAGACTGCAGTGTGGTCCATGGTTGCAGAGTCGGACACGACTGAGTGACTAGAAGGATAAACTTCATGATAATCACTGGCGTTCCTGTATGACTCAAGCAAACACTAGGCTGTCGGGGCAGGTCTATGGGGTCCAATGCTGACGACCTTGTCCCCGCCAGGACCCTTCCCGCTCAACCACCAAGGCAGGGGCCCAGGGCCTGCCACAGGGCAGCCCCTCTGGACCCTGATTCCCCATCCACAGAGGGAGGTGGAGTAAGACCTGCTGAAGGCATGAGCGTTGGACGGCAGACAGGTGGGGAAAGTGTGGCCGACGGGCGGCTTGCAGGGGGCCCAGGCCCCAGGAGGGATCTGGGAGCCCGAGCCGGAGGCGGTGGGTGACTTCTCAGGAAGACGGGGACGTGCGTGATACAAAAGGTATTTCTGTCGTCCACCTTTCCAGACATGTATTCACTGCAGAGTCTAATTTCCAATTAACTCATTAGCAACTGGTACAGAAATACTGGTGACCGGCCACGAGGACTAACGAAAGCACGTCACTGCCCGCCTCTGATGCTGGAACTCACTCGGTGAAGCTCACGGGCGCACTCAGCACCGGCTGTTTGAGGACGTCAGCTCTACCTGCCGGCCCAGCCCGGGCCCTGACCGTCGCAGGTGAGCCCTCCAGGCATTCCCAGGACCCAGGCCAAGCTCGGGGTCTTGGGACGCCCAGTGCCCTGCGCCTGGATTACAAACGAGTCAGGAACTGAGGACCTGGCAAGATTTTTAATGGAAAAGTCAAGCCATCGGCTCTTTTTCATCTTAGGTGTAAAACAGAAAGCAGAGCATCACTGCCCTGTTGGCCCGCTTATCTAGAGAGGAAAAGTGTTTGGGGGAAAGTGGCGTCCCTTTACGACTGCGCGAACCACCAGGGGCCAGGGCAGACAGCCGTCCGGACCGCGGCCACAGGAGCCGAGAGGCCCCTCAGTCGCAGATGGACGGCCTGCAGACCCTGTAGCTGGGGTGGAAGTTGAGCCGGTTGTAGGAGGTGATGTAGTTGTCCGGACCCGTCACGATGCTCTTCTCCATGTAGACATTGAGAGTATTGTTCTGGAACATTCCACCCTCTGCAACTTGTCTAGAAAACTTATACGACTTTGGATAAAACACCTTCTGGAAGTGAGAAGGGGACACTGGGGTTAGCGACACGTGATGACATTCTCGAGCAATCAGTCACTGGGCACTTTTGGAAGAAAAATAAGGATTTGTGAGAAAATGTTGTTCCTAAAACCAGAAAACAGAGAGGCTGGGTTGGCAGGGAAGGCCGGGTTTGCAGAATGGCCTAGTTTGCCCTTGGACTTCCCTGGTGACTCGGTTGGTAAAGAGTCTGCCTGCAATGAAGGAGACCCAGGTTTGATCCCTGGGTCGGGAAGATCCCCTGGAGGAGGAAATGGCAACCCACACCAGTGTTCTTGCCTGGAGAATCCCCCGGACAGAGGAGCCTGGCGGGCTGCGGTCACAAGAGGCAACACGCCTGAGTGACTAACTGGCACCGACACCCCAATTTATGCCCATTGCCGGGGAGTCAGGACGAACGGTGCCTCCCCCCACCGTTACGTGGATTGGAACAGCCGGGCGAGGCACTGCCATCCTGGGTCTGGTTACAGGGTGTCAGGCCCGAAGCCGTTCCCAGCTTTGCTTCTGCCAACTATGCGACTAGGGCAAGTTACTGGACCTCTCTGAACCTGAGCTTTCTGTGCTGGAAAGAAATGGCATGAGTAGATTTCAGCCTTGACAGGGAATCAGAATCTTTTGCAGAACTGTAGGGCCCCACCCATCAGCCAAGGGAACTTGGGAGGGGCTGCCCTCGCAAGGCGGGACTGCCATGAGCACACGGAGAGGCCGCTGGTGTGTGCGGGCACCCAGGGGTGGGGGTCGTCTCGGCAACACAGCGTTGCCAGGTGACCTGAGGTCTCCGACGGGGCGGCCTGCACCACTGTGGGGCCGGTGACCTACTCTAGAGCCCCCTGTGTCAAGGTCACCTGGTAGTCTGTCTCCTTGACAGGAGGCGAATGCAAAGAAAAACGGCCTTCGGTGTATTTTGGAGGGTTTTTTAGATGTTTTGTTTTATCTGTTTTGTGTGTGTGTGTTTTTTGGTGTTTTGTGTTTTGTTTTGCTTTGTTGGTTTTTGGAGGTTTCCTGGACCACGCCGTGGAGCTTGAGGGATCTTAGCTCCTCGACTAGGGATCGAACTTTGGACCCCTGCAACAAAGCACGGAGTCCGAACCACTAGGTCTCCAGGGCATCCCCAGTGCACTTATTTTTTAGAGTGGCAGCTCCCACTCGCCTCCCCGCAGCACACACAGCTGCGCTGGTGTGTGTGTCTCGTCAGCGCAGTGCTGCAGAATGACTGAGCCGGTGTGGGCAGGTTCTCATTAACCAAGTCAGTACCACGCGTTCAGGTCCACTTTTTGAGCTGTACATTCTGGGTTGTAACAAATGAATAAGGAATGGCACGTATCCAGCATTACAGCGTCAGGAAGAATAGTTGCCTTCGGTATATGTTTTAAAGCGCAAAATTCGCATTTTTACTTTCTGTTCCTACCCGGGAAGGAAACAGTCCTGCTTGATGAGCCCAGCGGCCACACTCAGCCCAGGAACCTGGAAACCTGGCTCCAGATAAAGCAGGTCGACAATCAGCAGGAAAAGCTCCTTCCTAACTGGCCTCGTGAGAACCCCGTGCTTCACATCCCACTGCCTCTGCCTCGAAGACCAGCAAGTGGCCTCTTCGTGGAAGCAAAACATCTGGACCTGTGTTGGTGAGCATGGTGGTCTTTGCATGGAAATACCTTTGGGAGCATGACCTTTAATGCTCTGGAAACTTTCTAGATAAAAGATCTCTTTTTTGTTAAGAGCTGTACTCCCTCACGCAAAACAAGAAGCGATTATCCAGCTCCTTTAAAATGAGGAATATCTGGGGGCTCGGTGGTAGAGAATCTGCCTGCCAGTGCAGGAGACAGGGGTTCGATCCTGGTCCAGAAAGACCCCACGCGCCCCAGAGCAGCTGGGCCCTGCAACCACAACTACTGAGCCTGTGCTCCAGAGCCGGGGAGCCGCAACTACTGAAGCCCTTGCACCCAGGGCCTGTGCTCCGCAGCGAGGGAAGCCGCAGCCGGGAGCAGCCCCCGCTCGCTGCAGCCAGAGAAAGCCGTGCAGCAACAAGGGTCCAGCACAGTCTAAGTTAAATAAGCAAACCACAACTAGGTTTAAAAAGTAAGGTATATTTTGGAAGAAAACCAACATGGCCCCCCAAGCAGGTGGTCCACCTGTCGGGGCCCCAGGGGCTGCTCACACTGGCCCACCTTCCCTTCTCCTGGACGCAGCAGGGCCATCGGAGGGCTCCAGGAGGCCCCCTGCCAGGTGAAGTCGGTCAGGCAGGGCTCAGGCCCCCCGAGGTGCTCGGAGCCCCGACCTCCTGGGACCTGTGCTCTCACCGTCCAGGGCTGCCCCTTAGGGTCAGGGGTGGATAGCTCATAAAATAAGGTGTTACTCCAAAATGAAAGCAGTTCTTCATTTATTTGCCTCAAAACCTACTGCCTACGAGAGTTGGCTCGTGGTACGAGTGAATGGGGCCAGTCCTTTGGGACATTGTAAACCAGTCTATGGGCTTCCCCGGTGGCTCTGCTGGTAAAGAAGCCTCCGACCAATGCAGGAGACACAAAAGTCAGAGCTTGGATCTCCGGGTTGGAAAGATCCCCTGGAGGAGGAAAGGACGACCCGCTCCAGCATATTCTTGCGAGCAGAATCCCAAGGACAGAAGAGGCTGGCAGGCAACAGTCAAGGGAGTCCCAGAGAGCTGGACACGCTGAGTGAGCACACACATCCAGACGAGCCTGCCCCCCCTTTTCCAGCCTTTAAAAGTTGTTTGCTAAATTCATTCATTCATTTATTTCTACCCTGTCCTGCTGCAAAAAGATCTGAGGTGACCCCTTTCCATTTGTGATGTTCGAACTCCGGGACAAACACACCCTACACACACACGCACACACCCACTCCTCCAGTGCCTCCCTTGCCTCCTCCTTACCGGCATCTCGTGCACTGTGGGGGCTCTGCTCCCATAAGCTTGGTTACTGGTCCTGTACACTGAGGGGGGCTCCTTGGTCCTGGCAGATGTGAAGAGCACTTTATTTTCCACTCATCTGTTCTAAGTCTGCCCAAGCCACAGCTTTTTCGTGTTTGGTTGATGGAGCTTTGTAGGCGTACAATGCAGCCGTGAACCTGGGCTCCTGCGGGGTGCAGGGCTGACCTTCCTGGCAGGTTCAGCCTCCCTTGACCTCTGCCAAAGCTGTAAAGAACTCCCAGTGGAAAGTGCTGGCCCTCAGCCCCAGCAAGACTTGGGCCCACGCTGTCATTTCCTGGGTGAGTGTGTAAGGTGGGATCTATGACTCAGCCTCCAGGCCTGGGGGAGCGGGGGGTGCCCCTCCACTTCTGAGCCTCCAGGAGAAAATGTCCCTGCCGTCTCCAGCCCTGACATCGGCTAGTGGTACAGCAGTGTAACCGAGGGGCTGTGGGCTCCGACACCCCAGCTCTGCCTGATACTAACTATGGGCAGGAGCGTATCTTTGTACTTCCCAGCTTCATTTCCCAGCTGGGAAAGGAAGATGCTAACAGAGCCAATCCCAGGGGCTTGCAGAGGGACTAAGTGGGGGTCAGGAAAGGCGCGCACAGCCTGCGTCTTAGAGCCTGCAGGCCACGGGAACTGCTGACAGGGCGCGCGCCCCTCGGCAGCCCGGTGATGGACGCGTCGCCCGCCCATCTCCAGCAGACAGGCCCTCTGCTCCCGGACAGGACAGCAGGCTGGCCTCACCCCAGTGGAATGGCCGCGATCGGCCCGCGTGCTGACTTCCCCCGGGGCCCGGGCGGGAGGCCGGCTCGCTCCACCAGCACCTCCCGACGCCCGGGATAGTGAACCGCAGCCCTCGCTTTCGACTCAGGGGTCAGGCCGGGGCCTGTGGGCCGAGCCGAGCGCAGGCCCAGCCGGGCACCTGGCTGCCCGCCGCACCAGGAGCACTGGTCCTCCCTCCTTGCACGCAACGCGGACCCCGAGCGGACCCCCGGGCGCTCACCTGTAGCCCCGAAACCAGGCCGGGTTGTTGAACCTGGCCGGCAGGTCCTCGCTCACGCGGTACCAGTCGCTGGTTCTCTCCGGCGGGGGCCCGGCCTTGGGCCCCTCCGGCTTCGCGCGCGCTTGGGGGTCCTCCTCCGACATCCCGCCTCGGTCGCCCCGCGCTCTGGGGGCACAGAAGGAGCGGGCGGCGGCGCGGCGTCCCGTTGCTAAGCGACGGCCCGGCCACCCGACGTGCGGGCGGGGTCCTTAAAGGCGCCGCGACCCCCGGGCGGGAGCCCCCCGACGCCCCCGCCGGCGGGCTGGGCACAAGTCTGAGTTCTAGGAGCTTCCTTGGCGAGCCCCGAGGCCCTGGACAGGCTGCGAGAATAAGGGATCCCTTGCTGGGGCCGCAGTGCGGAGGCCCCCGTGCTCCGGAGCCACCGGCGCGAACGCACGCAACGTTTCCCCAGGCGCGGGGCGGCTCTGGGGCCCCGGAGACCCCGGCCGGGTCCATCAGCGGGGCCCGGAGCTGCGAGGCCGCTCTGGTGCGGGGGTGCCCTGGGCCCGGGGCTGGACAGCACGCTGGACGGCCTGATGGCGCGCTTCTAAGCCCCGAGTTGCTGCAGGAACTGGCCGGACCGGAGCGCGGCGCCCCTGCCCGGCGGGCGCCCCCGGACGGCGGAGGGGCTCCTCGGCCGCCGGCCCCGTGCAGGGACGGGGCGCCCGACCGGACCGCGGCCCCTGGCCGCCGCGCCCTCCCTGCGGTTCCGCCCGGGCGGGCCTGGGGTGCGGCTCCCCGAGGACCGCGCGCTCGGACCGGGGCGGCCAGGGGGCGCGCCGGGTTTACCGACGAGGCGGCGGCGGCGCAGTGGCACCTCCGGGCCTGCGGGCGGCGCTGCGGCGGGGGCGGCGCGGGCCCGGCGGGAGGAGCCGCTCGTGCGGCCGCGCCGCGGGCCCCGTCGTGCGTGCGTGCGTGCGTCCCTCCGTCCCTCCGTCCCTCCGTCCGCCCGCGCCCCGTCCGTCCGCCCGGATGCGCGCCATGGCGCCTGGCGCGGCGCTGCCCCGGCTACTCGGCGCGGGTGAGGGGCCCGGGGCCCGGGGCGGCGGGGCCCCCTCCGGGGCGGGGCGGCGGGGACCCCCGGGGCCGGGCGGCGGGGACCCCCGGGGCCGGGCGGCGGGGACCCCGGCGGGGCGGGAGCGCGCCCTGAGTCCGCGGTCCGCGCAGGTGTCCGGGCGGCCTCGAGAGGCAGGACGCTGGGGAGCGCCGCGGCTGCCGCCGCCCGCGAGCCCGAACGCGACGGCGGTAAGGGGGCCCTCGGCCCGGGGCTCGGGCGCCCGGGGTCTTCGCGCGGGCCGGGGGTGCGCGCCCGGGAGGGAGGGCCCCGAGCCGCAGGCGTCGACCAGGCCTCCGAGTCCCGGCCCGCCGCCCGGAACTGCTGCCTCGAGGGAGTTCCTGCGGGCGGCCGGCGGGGTCCCGGGGGCGCAGACGTCAGCCGCGTCCTCCTCGCCGAGAGGGACGTGGCCGGGTTTGCCCGGGAGCGAAGCCAGGGTCGGGTCCGGTCTCCCTCCCCCGAGCCTCCGCGGAAGGCCCCGGGGGCCCTCCTCTCCCGCAGGCCCCAGGCTCTGGGGGAGCGGGACCCAGGGCCTGCATGCTCTCCACCTCCCCGCCCAGACCTCAGCGCCCGGATCCTGAGCGAGCCCCTCAAGCACTCCGACTTCTTCAACGTCAAGGAGCTGTTTTCCGTGAGAAGCCTCTTCAACGCCCGCGTGCACCTGGGCCACAAAGCCGGCTGTCGGCACAGGTGAGCGGCCCCTCGTGGGTGCGCTTTGTCCAGGACACTTGGGGCCCCTGCCTTGAGGTCCAGGCCACTTTTCAGTTTGGTTTCAGAGTGTACCCCCCTTTCCCTTCGTATTGTATCATGGAGCCCCCGTGGGGCTCATGGTCCTCGGCAGGGGCAGGCTGGCCGGTCCTGTAAGTCCTGTAAGCTGGCGATGGACAGGGACTGGTGGAGGAGCAGCGACTGGCCGTCCTTTCAGGTGCCCGTTGTGAGGGCCAGGTTGACAGTGGACGGAGGGCCAGGGGGGAGGCAGGGAGGAAGGTGGCTGCAGGGAAGGGAGTGGGCCAGCTGTTTCGGCAGAGCCACAGTAGTGGCTGGGCCTGGGGTGATCAGGGGTGAGCCGAGCTGAACGGGTGTCTGCATCCTTCACATTAGAAACTTAGGTCCCGAGTGGGGTGACGTTTTGGCCCCCCAGTGCAGCGTCACACAAGCTCCCTCGGAGGAAGCATCCTGGGCTAGGGCCACCACACCAGGGCCTTCAGAGGGCAGAGGAGCAGGGGAAGCCCTGGGCAGGAGCCCGGTGACCCGCATCCCGGTGTCTGGGAGAGGAGGAGGGGCGGAGAGCGAGAGGGCGCGCTGCTGCGGTTCTTCCCAGAAGTCTCCCGCGCTGAGGGGGACTGGGCCTCGTGGAGCCTTGAGCAGCGTCTGTGGGGAGAACGGGGCGGAATCCAGACGGCAGCGAGCAGGACGTGAACGGGGTAGGAGAAGACGGAATACTAGGGCGGGGGGGGGCCGGTCTTGCACACCCCCCCCTCCGCCCAGGCCCACAGGGCTGCGCTGCAGGGTCCCCTCCGAGGCCTGGCTGGTTCCTCCTCCAGCCAGCACCCCCGCCCTCTGGTGCCCCAGCCCTGGGAGGTCTCCATGGTGAAGCCATAATGGCGAGGTGCCACTTGACAGGCAGCCCTGGGCAGAACGCTGGACGTCACATGTGAGCATCCAGACGTCTGTGTGGGGTCCCTTCTGTTAGGGTTGCCCTGTGTCAAAGTGGAGGTTCAGAGGGTAGAGTTCTCTTGCCCGAGACGTGGACGCGGGCTGCAGCCCAGCCTGCCCTGTTCATCCAGCCCCCTGACTGCCCCAGGTAGTCACTCTTGGGGCAGGGTCCTTGCCATGTTGTCATGGGGGAGGCTGCAGACGGTACCGGCCCCAGGGGAGGAGGCCGCACGGGCAGCTCACGCGGGCCGTGTGTCCGGCAGGTTCATGGAGCCGTACATCTTCGGGAGCCGCCTGGGCCAGGACATCATTGACCTGGAGCAAACGGCCGCCCACCTGCGGCTGGCCCTGAACTTCACGGCCCACGTGGCCTACCGCGGGGGTATCATCCTCTTTGTGAGCCGCGCCCGGCAGTTCTCACACCTGGTCGAGAACACAGCCAGGAGCTGCGGCGAATACGCCCACACTCGCTACTTCAAGGGCGGCCTCCTGACCAACGCGCCCCTCCTCCTGGGCCCCGGGGTCCGCCTGCCGGACCTCATCATCTTCCTGCACACGCTCAACAACGTCTTTGAGCCCCACGTGGCCGTGAGGGACGCGGCCAAGATGAGCATCCCCACCGTGGGCATCGTGGACACCAACTGCAACCCCTGCCTCATCACCTACCCCGTCCCGGGCAACGATGACTCGCCCCCGGCCGTGCAGCTCTTCTGCCGGCTCTTCCAGACCGCGGTCATCCGGGCCAAAGAGAAGCGCCAGCAGCTCCAGGCCCTGCACCGGCTGCAGGGCGCCCCGGGCCCCCATCCAGCTAACCCCGCTGCCCCGGGAGCACCTTCCCCCTGACCCGCCTGACCTCCTCACAGAGGAAGGAGCAGCCTGTCCCGAGCTGGGAGCGCCTCACCCTACCGAGGTCCTGGGTCCAGGGCATCCAGGCTTTGGGCCCCTGCTGCTAGGAGTGGCGCTCAGCAGCAGCCTGCTCTGGGGAGCTCCACTCCAGGCCTCGAGCCCAGCAGGCTCACCAGGCAAGCGGCCTGTCCAAAAGGACGTCTCAGAAAACACCCCGTCCCTGGAGTGTGGAGTCCTTGCGTCCACCTTGAGATGGGTTCCTCGTTAGGAGGGCTCACACCGCAGGTCGACTCTTCTCACGACCCGAGTCGGGCTGCTGTCCAGTCACCTGGTTCCAGGGGCTGTTTCATAATGTGAAGTTGCAGGGTGAGCGGTTCAGAGGGCCCCATCTGGGCTGGGCCAGGCTGAGCAAAGCAGACAGTGTGATTGCAGCAGAAATAAAGCTTGGGTCCAGGCAGGGTGGGCCCAGTGCCCGTTTCTGCGGTCTTTTCTGTGGGATCTCTTCATCAGAGCTCAGGGCACACGAGACCCACCCTGCTCCTGGGTCTCTGCCCTTCGGGTGGACCGATGGCGTGTGACCATGGGCTCAGTAGGGCAGCAGAGTCACTGGCTGCCCCTCAATAGCTGGGGTGTGGAGGCCTTGTGACCTGCCCACTCCCTGGATGGGCCGCCTCCAAGTGGGCAGGGAAGGGGGTTCCCTGTTCACAGGGGCCTCTCGACACTCCTCCTGGGCAGCACTTGCATTCCTGGATGGGATGTGGGGCTCCCAGGGCTCCTGGGATACCTGACGCCCCAGGAACCTATTTGCTGCCTGGGGTCTGGTGGGGTCGGGACAAGATGGCCCTCGTGTGGATGGACACACGCCTGCCCAGGAACCACGACAGCACACGGGGGCAGGGAGACGGCCCGGGGCCCACTCTCTGTCTCTGGTAGGGCTGTGCAGTGGAGGTCCTGGTGTTTTCTGGAAGGGTCTCCCATCCCGAAGGTGAGGGGGTCCAGTGCCAGCTTGAAACCAGCTGCTTAAATTGGGAAACAAAACGGAAACATTCATGGGCTGGCAGACAGAGGGCCTCCCTCCAGGCGGTCAGCTACGGGATCCCAAGCTCCTGCGCAGGCTGTCCCTCAGCAAGCTGGTGGTGCCAGCATGGGCAGCCAAGGCCCTCGGGGTCAGTGCAGTGTGAGGTGGCTCCTGGCTGTAAACGGGCCTCCCCAGGGCAGAGGGTCCCCGCACCCTTCAGAAGCAGGCCGTCTAGGGAAGGGGACAGCGGGTGCAGGGCAGAGGACACGCGGGACTCGGCCTGGGCCAAGGGGAGCAGCCTTCCTGCCCCAGTCCCTGACAGCCTGCACGGCCCCACTCACCTCTCCCCCGAGTATCCTCTGGAACCTGTGCCAGATAGAGGCCAGCGGGAGCGTCTGGGGCGCTGGGAGCCACAGGCATGGGTGACCCTGAGCAGGGGACTCGCCGTCAGGTGGACACAGGTGAGCTGGCAGTCTGGGTGCATGGGACTGGCAGGGAGGTGAGGCCGGCCCGGTGGGGGGGGGGGGGACGGCACAGGCTCCCATCCTGGCCAGGGGTCGGCCGTCCCCCCGCGTCAGCGGTGTGGTACCTGTACCCCCTCACGGCCTTGTCTGCCTACAGACGCATCCACCCAGCAGGACAGACCCCCGGAGGGTCGCCTGGAGACCCCGAGAGACCAGAAACTTCAGAGGCTGGCTGTGAAGGGCCTTCCCTCCCGTCACCCATCAGACCTGACCTGCCTGCGGTCGGCAGATCCCTGCCCCCGCTGGCTGGTGTCCAGGGGGACCTGGGGCCAGAGCCGGTGAGGCCAGCCCAGCGCACCAACAGCGACAAAGGCTCGGGTGGGCGTGGGTACGGCGGGGTTTCCAGAACCTGGCCTGGAGATCTGGGGCCAAACGCCTCCTGACACCGCTCCCGGGCCAGTCCCAGCCCACGGATGGGCTCCTCCCACCGGCGCCATCCGCTGTGTGCCAAGGCCATTCTCTGCATTTCGGGGTGTGAGCTGAGTATTCTCACTCGGTTTGCTTTTCGAACTGTTAGTCTTTGTCTGAAAATTAGCCCCGTGTGTAAATGGATCCTCTCCAAACCTGGATTAGCCCTGTTGTAGCCACGCGCTCTGGGAAGCAAACTTACTCAGAAGGACAATGCAGACAGTGAAGTGCAGTTTATTACACCGGCGGGCCCAAGGCAGAGTCTCCTCTCAGCCAAGGACCCTGACCAGCATTTGTGAGGATCTTTTACACCCATGTGTATGTGTCTAAACCCACCACCCCAAATCACCCGGAACTTACATCAACGGAAGGAAAGGTAAATACAATCACAATAATGCCATCATTCAAGTATCTTGTGTTCGAACAGTTACATTCCAGATAGTTAATAGTCGATAAGCCCAAGGTTACTATCAGAAAGTTATGACCTGTCCGAAGCCAGGGTTTATGACCTGGCCGGAGCCAGGGGTGATTAGCACATGTTTTCTCTTAGGTATTGAGTATCCTGGATCTAATCTTCGAGATTCCCCTGTCCAGAGGGGGGGTCTTATCCCTCCATTGTAATTCCCATGGGCACTAAGCACAGAGTTCAGAGTCCATTAGAGAGGTGCCCGAGCTTGATCACCGTGAACAGGCCTGAAATGGAGATCGGGCCCTACGAATTCCTTCTTCAGCCCCTCGGGGCGGGGATGGACACAGCAGACCCCCCTGGAGAAGCTGCTGGAGGCCCTGGTGCCTGCCTTCTGGGGCAGCGACCCCTCCTACCTCACTAGCTTTGTGTTCCCACAAGAGCTTCCACCCCCGCCCAGCAGGTCCTGGAGGCCGTTCAGGAGGTGAGCGCCCCGCCCCGCAACCGGCTGTGTGGCTGGAAAGTTTACCTCTCTGAGCCTCAGTTTGTTCACATGAAAGCTGGACTCCAAGAGGCCTGACCTCACAGGGCGGTCAGGACCTTTGGATACGCATGGACGGTGTGGCCTCGTGCCTGGTCCTGCGGAAAGGGCTGCTGAGGGACGGGGTGGTTTTCATTAAGGTTTTCCTTCCTTGTGAAGAAGCTCTCTGCCTCCAGCCCTGGGGCAGAGCCATCTTCTCGTTTGTAAAGGAAGTTCAGGATTCTATCTCGGGGTCCTCTCCTGGGATTAGCCAGAGCAGGGTCTCTGGGGGCTGGCAGAGAGCCCCACACCCCCTCAGGTGTCTGTAAGGTGTTGGCTGGGGTTCATTCATTCAGCAAATACGAATGCGGCGCCTACTGTGTGCGCGGCCAGGCCAGAGCAATGAACAGGGCGGGCGCGACCCTCCCTGCCCTCCTGCGGTTCCCTTTGGGGGCTACCCAGAGTGGGGGTGGGGGGCAGACAGGAGTGAGTCGGGTTCCCCCAGAAAGGGAGAGGTGGTCACCATGGACAGAGGACTCCCTCCAGCTGAGACTGCCCACCCCCCTGTTGACCAGTCCTTGGCCTCCAGATGGGCAAGGTGGGCCTAGAAGCCCAGCCCCCAGGGGGTACCAGGAGACGGCCTGACTCTGCTGCCCGCCGCCTGCCCACAGTGCCAGCTCCTCCATCCTGGGCACCTGGCTGGACCAGTGCCCGGAGGACTTGTATCAGCCCCCCGACTTCCCCTGCCTCAGGCAGCTGGGGGCGTACATGCAGCTCAACACACCCAGCTCTGACCTGGAGCGCCGGGCTGGCTGCCTCCTGGCCTTGGCAAGGCAGAGCCAGAGAGGGAGGAGGGCAGGGTGGGTGCTAGACAGTGGGGGGGAGCCTGCATGGCAGAGCCGGAGGGGGAGGAGGGCGGGGGGACATGGGGGAACAGAGACTGGCCTCAGATTGCCCATGTGGGGACCACCATCAGGGACCATGGTCTGGGGCTTCTGGAAAAGGCGGTGGGATGTTCCCTGTCTTTGGAAGGCAGGCTCAGGGACCTCCTGCAGCCTCACCACATCTCAGGATGTGGAACCGCCCCAGAAGCAGCCCCAGCACAACCGAAAACCTTAATCCAGTGGCAGAAGCAGCAGCAGATAAAGCTGCCCCCGGAGCCAGAGACCCCCCCTCAGCATCTGGAGGGACCGTCGACAGGAGCATCCAGAGCTGCACCCCAGCGGCACCTGCTTCTGAGGAGATGCTGAGCCGCCTGGACCCAAGCCCTGCCTGGAGACCAGTCTACCCGTTGCCCCCACCCCAGACTTTCCCTTCCCTGTCATTGTCTCTGTTTTTAATTTTATCATTTTGTTAGGTAGTTAGACTAGGAAATAGGAGTCCAAAGTGGCGGGGGCTAGAAGACAAGGAACGGAAAAGCTGCGAAAATAGAACAAGGAAGGTCGGAGGACCTGAGTGAGGACTTGGGGTAGCCTGACTAGCCCAATTTGCACCGGACAGGCCCAGGGGGCAGAGGAAAACATATGAAAGTGGAGACAAAGCGCGCGCTCTCCGGGCTTTGAGGATGGACACTCCCTGTCTCCCCCACGCGCTGCGGCGTTCCTCTTCGTGCCTTTGAATCGGCATGCCCTCACGCTTCTAGGATGGATTCCCCGGCTATCATCTTCTAAATAAAATGGAGCCGTAACACTGATTTGTCACACAGTCTGTCCAAGACCCAGGAGCTGCAACCCGCCGAGGGCAGGTGTGTGTGCACGTGGGTCTACACGCATAACGTTCTGCGTGTGCGCAGGCACAGAGAATTGTGTCTTGTCCAGACACATGCTGCACACCTAACCGTGACGTGTAGGTGTACGTGTGTGCACATGTGTGAACACGTGTGTGCACATGTGTGAACACGTGTGTGAGCATGTGTGAACACGTGTGCGAGCATGTGCTGATGTGTCTCCTGTGCACGCTCACGTGTACGTACATCTGTCCGTGTGCACGTGTCTGTGAGTGTGTGTGAGTGTGTCTGCCTGTGCACAGGTAGGGAAGCCCCCAGAACGCTCCCACACTGCACAGCTGACTCCAGTGGCGGGTGGTCCCATCCCCCCCAGACCCCAGAACCTGCTGTGACCCCTCCCCCGACCATGCAGCCCTCTGCTGGGGGCGCACCACCCTGAGGACACGAGGCCAGGGCTTCCCTCCTGGGAGGTCCCTGCTGCTCCCCAGGGGCTCAGCCCTTCTGTGAGCCTCCCACACCCCCGTGGCTGCCTCCCGAGGGGCTCAGCCCTTCTCTGAGCCCCCCTCACCCCCGTGGTTCCCTCCCAAGGGGCTCAGCCCTTCCGTGAGCCCCCCGACCCCCATGGACCCCTCCCAAGTGGCTCAGCCCTTCTACGAGCCCCCAACCCCCCGTGGCTCCCTCCTGAAAGGCTCAGCCCTTCTGTGAGCCCCCACACCCCCGTGGCTCCCTCCTGACGGGCTCAGCCCTTCTGTGAGCCCCCCACACCCCCGTGGCTCCCTCCCAAGGGGCTCAGCCCTTCTGTGAGCACCCTGACCCCCCGCGGCTCCTCACAGCAGTGGCTCCGTCCTTGCTGTCGGATGGCAGGAAGGAACACCTGCTCCATGGAGTCAGCCTTGCATGGGCCCTGCCCACTGAGAGGCCCCAGAACCGTCCCTCTCGCTGGTCCTGGCAGCACTGCCTGTGTGCCCTTCCCGGCCAGTCGAGGACCAGGTGAGGCTCGTGGCAAAGACCTGAAGATGCGGCTGGACCAGGGGAACGGTCAGCTCCACGTGAGACGGAGACGATCCTGGTGATCCGGGCCCAGTGCCATCACCCCTGATATGGGGAGGGGGACGGGAGGGGCCAGGCAGGGAGGACGTGAGAGTAGGCTGAGTCAGAGGACCCAGCGCAGGGCTCCACGAGACGCCCCCACATTGGTGAGGGGCTTGCACCGCGGGGGACCTCCTGTCTGGTGTCTCCTTGTTAGCGGGGAACACAGAGTGCCAAGGGTCCCTCACCTGCCGGGGGGCCTGCTGTGTCTAGGAGGGTCCCAGAGAGCTGGCCGCCCCCACTGGGGAGTCACACTGACCCTGTGTGGAGGGATCTCTCATCCCCAACCTCCAGGGAGGCTGGGCTGGGGTCCCCCTCCCACCACGAGAAAGGAGACCCTGGTCGCCATCAGCTGGCTGTCAGGTGGCACGATGCCCCAGGGGGATCTGGGGAAACAGCAGGGTCAGCATCAAAAGAGGCCAGAGGTCACTGCTGATGCGGTGTCCTCCCCAGGGTCAGCGCCGGTGTGCAGGCAGGCCTGGAGCGGGGATCAGGAGCAGAGTTGCCCCATGCCGGGCCCAGTGTCGGGTGGTCCCTGTCCTAGAGCACCTGGGCCAGCCTGATCCCCCTTCTCTCCCACCTCGGCCTCCAGCCTGTGAGGGGCCAGGGGGCTGGGCAATCCCTACCTGCACACATGTCCCCACCTGGGGCTGGGGCTGGCCCTGCCACCCTCACACCCTCCCCGACCATGGGACCACCCAAATCTGCACTTGTGGGCATCACACCCCTCCCCCAACTATGGGGCCACCCAAAACCTGCGGTCATGGGCATCAGATCCCTCCCCCCAACCACATGACCACCCAAACCTGAGCTCGTGGGCATCACAGCCCTCCCCCCAACCTCAGGACCACCCAAAACTGAGCTTGTGGGCTTCAGACCTGTAGACACCCGCTGGGACCTCAGGCGGAGCTGCCAGCACCCGCCTCTCCCCGGGCCCCCAGGCCCATCGGACAGAGACACACCACGGGGACCCAGGACGTGAGCGGGTCCCCTGGTTCTTCCTGAGAGGCTTCCGCCTCCCCAGCCTCCCCCCTCACCCCCTGAGGGACCCCGCAGACAGGCAGAGCCACCGGGGATGCTGAAGCCTTTTATTTGAGACCAGGAGATGGGAGGGAGGGCTGGGGGAGGAAGGGGGGCGGGGGAGCAGAGGGGTGGGGAGGCCCAGGTCCCAGGGGCGCCTTCCACATCCTGCAGGATGGAGCACCTTGATGACGCTGCCCGGGGGCTGCCGTGGAGCCTCGGTGACCCTGCCCTGGAGAGGAGGGGAAAGGTCATGAAGGAAGGGGGCAGACGGGGCTCTCCCCACCCCCAGGGCTGCAGCGCGGGGGGCAGAATGCCCCTTCCACCAGGTGCACAGGTGGGCTGGCACAGACGTCCCAAGTTACACAACAGTGAGCCCTGAGCACAGAGAGGGTGCAGAGGTGCAGAGTGAAGCCCAGGAACAGGCCCTGCAGGGAGGGGCTGGCCAGAGGGAACCTCAGAGCAGAGACGCCTCCTCCTGGCCACACGGGGTCCTCCTGCCTGCGCTGGGGAGCCCGGTGGCCCCTGACGCCCCCCTGAACCGGGACCCTCCATTGCTGCCAGGACCACTCACCCTAGTCGCTTTAGGGCTCGCAGCTTTCTGTAGAGACCAAGACACACCCAGGAGTGAGAAGATGCCCCGCACAGCGGCCCAGACCCCTCACTGCCCGCAGCCCGGACGTGGGTCACGGAGACCCAGAGCAGGGCCCCGGGGCTCCCTGTGACCCATCACAGCACTGATGTCTCCCCACGGAGGGGCCGGGGAGGGGCGGGGGGGACAGAGGGAGGGACCCAGGGCGTGAAGGGCATGCAGAGTGGACCCGGGGGAGCTGCAGGGCCGGGCCCTCACCCGTCTGTTCAGGGGTGAAGATGTCCTCCGGTGACAAGCCCTTCCGCTGCGCGAATTTCTTAAAAGCCTCCAGGGCCTCTGGGTTCACGTCTGGATTCCTACCTGCGGCCAGGCACCGGTGAGTCAGGTCTCGGGGGACACCCAGTAGGGTCCCTCCCAGCTACTGAGGAGGGCGGAGAGCAGGAGGGGTCCGTCTGGGGTGGGCGCCCAGCAGGAGCGGAGGAGACGGCCCCTCCCAGACGACAGGTCCTGGGGAAGGAGCGGGGGAGGCCCTGGGGGACCCCTTAGTCCCTGGGGGCTCCAGGAGCACCCGAATGGATCCCAGAGCCACCTGCAGGGTCAAGCCCCTGACCTGGAAGGGCTCCCTTCCCAGAGGAACTGCGCTGCCCTCTGACCAGAGAACCCTGGCCTTCACCCCCCGGTGAGGGCCCTTGCCCCGAGAATTCCTCCATCAGTCCTCCTGCCTCCCTCATGCTAACCTGGCCCTGGCCCGGGGCCCCAGGAAGGGGGACTCCGAATATGCCCCCAGGATCGGTCTGTGGGGTCAGAGGGCGCTGTCTGCCTGCCCAGGGCCCTGGGCACACCAAGGCCAGCCAGGGGCCTGTGCCCGTCTCGTGCCCTCAGGCACTGCCCCTTCAGAGGTGCTGACGCCCCTGGCAGAGAAGGGTTGTTGCCCAGTGGACAGGTCCCCTGGAGCAGAGACGGGGCCAGGCCGGGAGAGGGGACTCACTCAAGAGCTTGGCTGCTCTGAACCTTCTCTCTTCTAACAGCCCTTCGCAGTAAAACATGAGATGGTCCTTCGCGGGTGACTCCTCCACGTCCACATGGGTCTTGCCCCTCACTGTGGAGGAACATGGGCCGGGCGTGTTAGCAGCGTGTCCTGGCACCTGGCTCAGTGGCAGTGGGGGCGCCCGCTTGCCGCACACCCCCAGATCTAGTCACCTGTGCCCTGGAGCCCCCGCCTGCCCTGAGCCCCAGCAGGGGGTCCCCATCCTGACGGCCCCCCCCGACCACAGGACACGGCCTGGGGCTCCCCCCGGCCATCCCGGACTCACAGGCAGTGTAAGTGCCGGACACGCTGGTCTTCTCCAGGACGATGTCCACATTGTGGCAGTAGCCCTGGGTCCTGGAGGACACAGCCCCGTGCACAGGGGTGTGAGGTCCCCTCCGCCCTGGGCATGCTCGGGGCCCCCACCCCAAACTTGGAGCAGCGCAGGGGACCCCGACTCCGGGGGGAGCCTTCCACGACTCCGCGCCCATCCCCGCAGAGCCCTGGCCCCTCCTCCTGCAGAGTTCAGTGGACGTTCAGCCTCTCCCCATGCCTGCAGGATCGTGGGAGGACCCTGAATGGGGTGGGCTCGCGGCTGCTGCCCAGCCCAGCCTGATGAAGGGCCTCGGGCCTGGGAAAGCGGGGCCAGCGTGCGGCCAGGAGCTGCCCAAACATTCACCTGTGTGTGGTGGAGGCCCACACATGGGCGTCGCTCAGAACGGAGAGCGTGATGGGGAACACCCTGTCCCCCGTGAAGCCCTCGCTCTCCACGAAGGCCGTGATGAACCACTTCCCCGAAACCTGAAAGAGGCGCGTGCCTGGCTGCCCCTGCACAGCCTCAACAGCCACCCCGCCCACAGCCAGCTCCCGCCACCCCAACGCCCCCCAAGCTCCTCGGACACCCCAGGCTGCTCCCTCAGCACATCTGAGGTCCCCTCCCTCTAGCACCTTCCCAGGGTGCCACGTGGGGCTGAGCGCACGGGACGGAGGCCCTCTTGGCTCCCAGTCTCCCAGCCTTCGCGGTCACTGTCTGTGGGGAGGGTCAGGGCCAAGCCCTAAACCACGCCCCCTCCTGACCCCGAGATGCTGGTCTCTGTGGACAGGGGGGGCTCAGCCCAGGACCCCCGACCCCCATCCCTCCCCCAGTGCCTCACATCCGGCCCCTGGAAGGACAGGGTGTCCTGGGCCTGCAGGGCCGAGAGCAGGCCGAGGGCAACGGTCAGAGTCAGGGTCAGGGTCCTCATCTCGGTGGCTCTGGGCTCACGCCGCCAGCAGGCCTTTCTGCTGAGGTTCCAAGAGGCTCTGCAGGCCCTCCCGCAGCAGCCCTTTATACTCCTGGGCCCAGGGTCCTGGGGCACTTGGCACAGACCACCCCCCCAACCGCGCTCTGCAGCCAGCTGGCAAGGAAACCTTTCATTTCCACCCACGGCTCATTAAGCCTTCAGGCCGGGCCTCAGGGCCCCACATGGTCTGTTGGAGGCGGAGGGCCCCCCCACGGGATGGAGGGCTGTCCTGCAGCTGGGGTGATGGGAGGGGGCCTCTGGCCTCGCCCTCCCCCTGCTCTGCTCCCTGAGCGCACCTTCCCCCTCCTGCAGGGTCTTCCTTGAGCAGGAGGTCTGACCCACAGGCGAACAAGGCGGGTGAGGAATGGGGGCACCGGCGTCCAGTTCAGCCCTGGCCTTGCCGCCCTGGCGGCCCCTTGTCCCTGCAGCCGCCTGGCTTGCGACCTTCTGCCCTGTTTGAGGATTCAGGGCTCAGCTTCAGCACGGCCTCCTCGGGGAGCCCTCCCAGGCACACCCTGCCTGTCGCACTCCCTGTGGATCATCTGTGGAGAACAGTCTTCATGTCCTGGGCCCCCAGACTGGGGAGGCTAAGAACGGTAAAAATGTACTCCCTCCGGGTGCTGAAGCCTGAAGTCTGAGATCCAGGTGGCGGCAGGGCCTGCCCCCTGCTGTCTCCGGGGGGAGGGGTCCTTCCTGCCCCCTGCAGCTCCTGGCGGCCCCTGGCTTGTGGCCACACTCCCAGACCCTCCATTCCGTCTTCTCACGCCTCCCCACACGTGTCTGTCTGGACACCAGCCCTGGGCTGCAGGGTGATCTCACCACACAGTCAGTAACTTAGTCCCACCTCACAGGCCCACTTGCATCAGCTCCCAGGCCTAGATGGGGTGTTTGGGGGATGCCCAGCCCACTGCCCTGGAGCTCCCGCCAGAATGACCCCGCCGCTGCCTTTGTCCACCTGTCTGAGGCCCTGGGTGGTGCCCGCCTGTTCACAACTGCATGCCCAGTGCCCCGGGGGACCCCCACCCTCAGAGGGGCTGTCCGGCTTCCTCCCTCGTGGTCCCTCACCAAGTCTGACCACCCTGTGCGGTGTCCAGCTGTCTGCATTTCACAACAGCCAGGTCAGGGGCACAGAACACTGGGCCAGCACAGGCCCCCTTCTCTTCGAGGGGACGGAGGAGGTTCTTGACTTGGCACGCCTTCCTGGACTCAGGGCTGACCTGAGAAGGAAGCCAGGGCCACGGGTGGGCCCTGGGGCCCCACAAAGGCGTGTTTGTGCCCGTACAGGGCAGGGTGGGCCCCCTCCGGCCACCATGCGCTCGCATGACCCTAACCCCTGGGGGCGGAACTGAACGTTCAGCTGGACCCAGTAATTACTGCAATTACCATCCAAGGTGCCACTGAGCAGAGGCCTACCCTCCCCAGGGTGGTCAGGGGGCAGGCCCAGTGCCCTTTCAGAAGATGAGGAGGCAGGTCTGGCCACAGGGAGAGGCTTCCGTGTTCCCAGTCTCTGTGACCCTATCCCAGAGCCTGGCAGGATGGTGCCCCCTGCCACGTCTTGGAGAGACGGGTGTCCCCTGGACCCAGGACACCCCTGGCTTCTGCAGAGGCCCCACAGCCCAGCCCACTGTCAGAAGACGCCTGGACAGCCGGGCACTGGGTGCCCAAGAGGCAGTGCTGGTCCACAGCCCAGCTGAGGTTCACTGGGAAATGCACAGAGGCTGGCAGCCCAAGCAGGCTCTGAGCAGCCACCTCGAGGCAGGTAAGAAGTCATTTAGCCCGTGTTTATAGACACAGGTCCGTGTGAGTGAGGGACAGGCAGGTGCGTACGTCAGCAGGAGGCCCACGGACTTTTTGGACAAAGGTGTAATGGCAGTTCTGGGAGAAAGGACGACCTTCCTGACAAACAGCGCTGGAGCCACCGACACCCGCCTGCTCGTGGAGCAGCTCCACGTCCACCGTGCCTCAGCCTCCCTCTCCGAGTCGTCCCTGCCTTGATCGCAGCCTCGTCCGCACTGGGAGCAAACAGACACGGAAGTCAGTAGATGAGCCTGCGACCAGACAAGGCCGGTACCGAACCGAAGCTCGGCTGCTTGAAAGGTCGGTACTCGAGCACCAAGAGGCGGTGCAGAGCAAAGGGCTGCCTGACTCAGGAGGCCTGCAGCCCAGGGAGATGGCGGGCGAGGCCCCCGCCCATCCCGAGCTGCTGGTCAGGAGAGGAAGGCTTTAGAGGCCACGTGGAGAGGGGCCGCAGGGCAGGGGGCCGCTCCGGGCGGCTGTGAGCCTCACCAGCCTGCTGCTATCGAGGGGCCTGGGGTCTCCGTGCTGTGGCCGGCAGCTCTCACCTCCGGGGGTCCGCTCTCCGTAAAGACACCTTTGAAGCGCGTGTCGGGCCTAAGCTGTCACCAGTTCCCTGGCCCGACACTTGTTCTTGCTTCTCCTTCGCGCTTCCCAATCGCCACCTCTTGAGCCAACCCTTTGAGAGCCAGGGGAGGCCCAGCAGGCAAAAGCTAGGGACACGGGAGCTGGTATGGGGTCTCAACCCCCCCTTTCTTTTATACTCGACCATCTTGAGGGGAACAGGTTCAGAAAAGACAGGGAAGAAGGTTCCGGATCGAGTTTAGTTCTAAACTTGGCAGAAGGACTCGGTTTCAAATTGAATGTTCAAATCGGTGCTTAAACCATCACAGAGCAAACCCAAAACAGAGAGAGCAGGGATTTAACACAAAGAAGCCAAAATCCTGCAAAGGACACGTGAGGAAGCATTGTCTAAAGCCAAGCGGGGACGTCCCTGGTGCCCCGTGGGTGAGACTCCGCCTGCCAGGGCCCAGGCACCTGCTACGCCCCTGACCCGGAAGAGCCCCCGCGCTCTGCGATGAGAAAAGCCGCTGCATTGAGAAACCCACCTACCACAGCTAGAGACCAGCCCCCACTCTCTGCAACTGGGGACCGCCTTCACACAGCAGCGAAGACCCGGGGCAACCAGAAAATAAGACAACAAGTCAACAGATGCTAGTAAGTAAATAAAGCCAACGCTAGTCCTCCTCGGAGGAATGACAGACGAGATCAAGGAAGAGGCAAACCTGAGAGGTACATGTGAACAAAGGCAAGGCAGAAGGTAGACCTTCAGAATCAGAGAGCAGAGAATCCAGAAGAGCCGAGGCCTGGGGTCCCCGCGGGCGCCCTCCTCCCCCCGCCCCGCGATGCAGCTTTTAAGCGGTGGCTGCTGGGACCACTGGCAGGTAAGATCTGCAGCCCAGGGCAAGGCAGGACCAGGCAGGAGAGCCGCTGCACCTTCTTGAAGGGAGCACCACCCCCAGAGACCCCCAGGCCCTGTGCAGAAGGGGTGCCACCCTCACAAGTTCAGCCAGCCCCGGGCACACCCAGCTGGGGACCCGCCAGCCTGAAGCTGAAAGTGGCCTTTGACAAAGGGTCTGGGAACAAGGGTTCTCTCCAGGAATCTTGGTAGAAGACCAGCAAAAAATGCACACAGCTGAGGCTCTGCTGGCCAGGACCCTGACACGTAGGACTCAGGAGAGCTCAACTCAAAGTAACCGCCCCTCCCCAATCCCCCTGAGCCCCCCTGAGCAGAGGCATCACCATCCCTTGCCCAGGGACACCCGACATCCCACTGTTGGACCCCCACCCCTACAGACAGTCTTGTGGGTGTTCGAAGGCTGACCGTCGTCAACTTTATCAGCACCTGTGTGTTCAGAGGTTGGCTAAAACTACCCGGTGGCCTCACTCAGGAAGGTGGGAGGCCAGAGGCGCTTCTAGCACCCAGTGGAGAAAGGGGCCCACTGCTTAGGTAGTCGGGAGGCAGAGACAGCATGGCAACCTGAACAGCGAAGTTTAATATGAGGAACGAGGAACCGGTCCCAGGGGAGCAGGTACTCTAGGTAAGAGGGAAATGAGGCACTTGGGAGCGGCTCTGCCAGTGGCTGAAGGCACAGCCGTGGCCCTGACGGCAGAGAGTTCCCCGAGGTCTGGGTGGGTGGGCCGGGGTGCCTGAGCAAGTCACCGGAAAGCCAGCAATGAGCATGCTGCTGGCTTCAAGGGGCGAGCGCCCCGGGTGGCCTGCTCACAGGGGCGTCTCAGGGGAAGAGGCCAGGCTAATCCCTTCCTCCTGCCTGGGCCCCCCTGGCCTTGCCCTGCATGGGAGCCTCCGACCATATTGCAGCCTGGGGAGCAGGAGGGGGCAGGGCAACACCCCGTCATTGTCACAGAGTCCTGGCGGCAGGGAGACAGATGGCGACGATGCTGGTGGGGCCCGCACTCTCCTCCTTATCATCTCCTTTCTTCTGTGGTGTTGGAGAAGACTCTTGAGAGCCCCTTGGACTGCAAGGAGATCCAACCAGTCCATCCTGAAGGAGATCAGTCCTGGGTGTTCATTGGAAGGACTGATGCTGAAGCTGAAACTCCAATACTTTGGCCACCTGATGTGAAGAGCTGACTCATTGGAAAAGACCCTGATGCTCGGAAGGATTGAGGGCAGGAGGAGAAGGGGACGACAGAGGATGAGATGGCTGGATGGCATCACTGACTCAATGGACATGAGTTTGAATAAACTCTGGGAGTTGGTGATGGACAGGGAGGCCTGATGTGCTGCAGTCCATGGGGTCACAAAGAGTCGGACATGACTGAGCGAGTGAACTGAACTGAACTGAACTGAGCTGCCTCCAGCCAGGCCAAGCAGCTTCCAGGGCTCCACACAACACCCCACCCCCTACCCTCGAGGAGCAGTTAACTCTGGACAAAATGTGACAACACCCACTTAAGGTGTTGAGAGCCACCAGAGGCAGACCAGTGGACCAGTGCTGCGGGTCAGCCAGCTCCGGAAGAAGGGAACGGAGGGCCTTGGACCCGGTACCTGGGCTCCCTGCTGCTCACCTGAAGCTGGCCCCGAGTGTGCCGCCAGGAGCAGGCAGAGCTCTGAAAGGAACCCTGCACCCTCACGGCTTGAAGAACCTGCCGCTGAGCTCCTGGGCTCCACCCTGGGTGATGCCATGTGAGGAGCCGCAGACAAGAGGTGCTGGCAGACCCCCGGGGGAAGGGGCTGCAGTGCGGCCCGCTCTGGGCCCCTCCCCAGATGGACGGTCAGGGAGCCCATTCCCGCAGGCTGCCCTTTGGAGCCGAGAGGCCCCCGTGAGCCCCAAGTGCGGCCAAGCCGAGTGACTGCACCCGAGGCACATTTGCAACTGCCGTGTGACCTCAGAGCTGGTGCTGCTTCCCCAGCTGGGCGTCCGGAGGACCTGCCGCATGGAGACCCTCAGACGCTGGTAAGACCCAGCTCCCTTCTGAGACTGGGAGCCAGGCCCGGTGTGGTGGGTCGGCTCGGTGCCATCCTGCCCCACTGGGAGCCATGGCCACGCACGGGCAGTTCCCCTTCCCAAGCAGCCGGTCACACCCGCACTTCACACCTGCCCGCCAGGCTCTCCCTCTCAGGGCCCCCACGCAGCAGCCCGACTGCCCAGCGCCAGGCGCTAGAGAGCGGGGGCAGGCCCTGTGCCCAGAGCCCCCAAAGTTATGCCAAGAGCCGATCCACAGGGAGCCCAGGAAAGCCAGCTCACCCCAGCTGAGTGGCCCAACTCCAGCTCCTGGCCACCCTGTCCCCAGCGCAGCCCCGGCGCACCCTGCCCCTCGTCTCCGAGGGTCACTGCCCTGGGCACGCCATCAGAGATTCTTTAAATCTTGTACAGAACACCAAACATCCCCCAAAAGGTGTCTGCACAAGTTGGCGTTGGCGATTCGCCCCTAGAGCTGTAATAGGCGCGGGCCTGGGGTCCCCCTGTCCCACCCCGGCCCCCGTGCCCCTCCCTGCCTCAGCCCCCTCCGAGAGACCCCATAGACAAGCAGAACTCCCAGGGATGCCGAAGCTGTTTACTTGAAGCCAGGAGAGGGGTGGGCATCTGGGAGGGAGGGGTGCAGCGGCCCGTGCCCCAGGGACAGGGCTCCTTCCACGTCCTGCAGGGTGGACACTCCTGAAGGTGCTGCCCCGGGCTGCCTCGGTGCCCCCTGCCCTGCAGAGGAGGGGGCAGGTCATGATGCCAGGACGGGGGAGGGGGGCTGCTGCAGCGGGGGTATGAGTCCCGCAGGGAGCTCTGGGCAAGCAAAGGGGGACTTTCCACTAGGTTGCCTTCAGGCCCCCAAGCCATGTGTGAAGGTGTGGCACAGTGACTTCAGGCCAGTGAGGGCACAGGAGGCGCGTGCTGACAGTGTGGACTCCGACTCTGCTCACACCTGGGCAGGTACCCTCAGGCACGCCGCTGAAACTCCACACTCCCAAGGGACCCGCCACCGGTGAGGGACCCGGGGGTCGGACCCGTCTGTGTGGGGCGCCCCAGCTCCAGCCCTTCTAAGCAACTCGTCGGGAAGCAGAGTCACAGTGACGCGTCAGGGTGAAGGGGGACTTCACGCCTGCTGGCGAGCACACGGGGGCGGGGGGTGCCAGGAAGCAGACAGCTCCTTGCAAAGGGGTTTCCCCGCTGCCCAAGACTGACACTCTGAGCCCATCTGAAGGCGCTGCCCAGGGGCCAGGTGAGTCCAGGTGCAGACGCTCCACCTGACCGGCCCAGGTGGGGTCTCCTGCCAGCTGGGAGCAGGCCTGGGGGTTGACCACATGGCCTCTCAAAGTCCCAGGGACCCCAAGACCCCAAGTGTGCTCTGCAGCTTTCACTTACCCTAGTTGCCTCTGGGAGAGCAAGTTTCTGTAGAAAAGGAAGCACATTTCAGAAGACCCCAGGGAACCCCTTAGCCCAGGGCCCCTCCACCAGCCTGCACTTCAGATGACCCCAGAGAGGACGAAGCCCCAGGCACGGCGGCCTGTCCTCCCAGGCATGGCTCTGCTGACGGCCCCTCCGTGGGGCCAGCCAGCAGCAGGCGCGTGTGGGCTTCTCACCGCTCCGCAGGGGCCTGAAGACCTCCAGGTTCAGCCTTTTGGCTTCTGCGAACTCCACGAATCTCTCCCAGGCCTCTGGGCTGTTCTCTGGGTTTCTTCCTGCCCGTGAAACCAGGAGATGGGAGGGTCAGGGGCTGAACCAAGAGTGACCACGTCTCAGTCCCAGCCTCGGGGAGTGAGGGGCCGCCTCAGGCCGGAGGGGAGGCCACACAGCCGCCGGGGGCTGGACCCACGGGCCCTGGGCCAGGTGGAGAGCCAGGCTGGAGAAGCAGACCCTCCCAGGAGTCTTGGGGGCACAGGGGCGCCCATGTGGCCAGCCTGGGTGGGGCAGGGAGTGTCCTCAGCAAACGCCCTGAGGATGGAAGATCTGCCCAGGAGGGAGTCCACGCCAGCCCCTGGGCTGACGCTCACTCTGCTCCTGGCCACAGGGACCTTCTGGGACCCTTGGGGCCGCCTGTCCGTGGGCAGGAGGGTCCTGACACTCCGATGCCTGCCTGAGCCTTGTCCCCGTAATGAGGCCCCAGGAGCTGGAAGTTCCTTCCCACTTGGGCTCCGTGCAGACACTGCTCTCCCCCCGAAGGCAGTCCCCCAAGGAGCGGAGCTGAGGGTGACGCCAAAAGGAGTTGCCAGGGAGCGGCAAGGCCCGCCCCGACACGGACGTCGGCGTCCTGCACCCACTGCGTCCCCCGCGGACACCGAGCCATCACGTGGGACCTGCTGCTTCCTCTGGGGTTTCTCCTGAGCTGAAAGCACAGGGGAAGGGGGCAGGAGGGGCCTGCAGGGGCCGGGACACAGGACCCTCACCTAGAAGCCTTGCTATGCGGATCTGCCGACCGTCCAGCTCGCCCTCGCAGTAGAGGATGAAGTGGTCTTGCACCGACAGCGGTAAGATGTACACCTTGCGCTTGCCCCCGTCTGCGGAGGGCGGCATGGTCCTGAACAGCCCGGGCCCCTCCAGGAGCGCCTGCCCGGGGTCTCCACCCAGCCAGACCCCCAGGCCCTGGGCCCCCAGCTCCCAGGAAAGGCCCTGCCCAGAAGGTGGTCACCCACTGAGCAGGTCCCAGGGGATCTTGGGGGGTCCAAAGAGGCTAGAGCTTGGGGAGCTTCAGCTCTGCTCCAACCAGAGCTCGGACCAGCCAGCCCCGCTGGACGAGCCCGTCACACCTGACCGTGGCATCACACCTCCGGCAGACTAACTGGTGGGAGGCGTCACCAGGCACTTAATGGGGTCAGAAAGGAGTGGGGCTTCTCTGGCTGAAAGGTGACCCCCAGAAGCATGCTGGGCCCCACCCCCAACCCCCACCTGGGGCTCCAGGACTCACAGGCCGTGTACCTGCCGGGATCGCTGGTTCTCTCCAGGACCATGCTCGTCTCCCGGCACTCGCCGTCGACCCTGGGACACAGAAGCCAGGCTGTGCTGGTGCCCGGGCTGTGCCCACCTTGGACGCCCGGCCCAGCTGGGGCACCGCGCACCCCGCCCCCCACAGCTGGTGGCAGGCCCGGGCCTGAGGCAGCCCTGGGAGCGCGGCAAGTCTCCCACTGAGTCCAGACCCCGGGGGCCGTCGGCCTCTCACGCAGCAGGTCCTCGGGTCTCCCAGCCCTGCCCCGCCACTCACAACGGGGTCCCCAGTGAGGCAAGGACCCGTCAAAGCTGTCCAGGGCTGAGTGTCATTCGAGGGGTCAGGACAGACCCCAGTGTGGCCTGCCCACCCCCAGATGCCGCTCTCCTGCCTTGGGGAGGGGGCAGCGGCGAGGTGGGGGGCAACTCACTGCGAGGTGACTGTGGCCTCCAGGTTGCCCCCCTCCAGGACTCTGAAGGTCATGGGGAATCCCGACTCTGGATTCTTCCCTGGAACATCCTGGTCTGTGGTCATGGCCTTCAGATACCACTTTCCTGACACCTGGAGAGAGCTGCCTGCCATCAGGGCTCAGGCTGAGTGGCCCCTGCCCCGCTCAGCAGCCCCGGCCTCTGCCCCACCCCCAGGCTGCAGCACCGTCTCCCACCTCCCACCCTCAGCAGATGCCCAGCACCCTCGCCGGACCCACCCAAGGTGGGTGCCAGCCCCACAGGGCCCCCGGGACTGTGGGTGTCCTCCCCAGGGCCCTCGGTGCCCTGGGCCTGTTTGTCTCAGACCCCGTTGCTCAGTTTGACCACAGCCTCAGGGGGAAGAGCTGGTGCCTCACTCAGGGGCCCCTCCAGCTTCCCCAGCCCCAGCCGAGCCTCACATCCTCAGTCCAGCCATCCAAGGTCGGGGCGTGGTGGGCCTGCAGGGAGGCAATGAGGCCGAGGCCAAGGGTCAGGAGCAGGGTCCTCATCGCCAGGGGTCTGCAGCACAGCCGCCGGCAGGTCACTCGCTGGATGCAGAGAGGCTGCGCTGGCCACTCAGACAGCAGCCCTTTATGTCCCGCGGCCCAGGGTCCCTGCAGAACTTGGCAGAGACTGTCAACCAATCCCTTCCTGGCCATAAACCGTGGCAAATTCTTCAGTGGAGCAGATAAAGGTCACTGTTGTTGACGTTGCTGAGCAACCCTCTTTCACCCCTGAGGGTCATCCCAGTGCTGCCCAGGCTGGAAGCCTGCAGGTCCATCCATGGGGGCCGGATGAGGGAGCCTCACTTTGCCAGCGCCAGGGTGACACACTGGCTGCCAGGGAGGACGCGGCTTGGATCAGAGAGTGGCCCTGAGCAGCTTCTTAATCTCAGGTTCAGCACTAGCGTGAATACAGCCGTGCATCTAAGGGCGTGTACACACTCCTGACGAGACGCCTACACTGCGAATACAGCCGTGCGACTGAGGGGACGCGTACACTCCTGACAAGATGTGCCGTAAGGGGCACTTTGACGACCCCTCTCTGCTCCACACACAGAGCAGCGATGGGTCAGACGTGAGGAGCGAGGGCCACGGCAGACACACGCGTGGACACATGCACATGGACTCACATGTACGCACTCACGCACATTCAGACACGGGAAACCAACTCAGACACACACTCATTCAGACACACACACAAACACACAAGTCATTGAGATGAAGACCTCACTCAGAAACTCACTGAGACACAGACCCACATACAGACATGCTCACTCAGACACACACGGGCACACACACTCATCCACATACATGTAGACACACGCACACACACACTCACTGAGACACAGACCCACATACAGACACGCTCACTCAGACACAC
>ML660779.1:11553592-11616304 GCA_007570785.1 Antilocapra americana
CCTCAGGGCCCCTCCTCGCCCCGTGGTGCCCCCTCAGGGCCCCTCCTTGCCCCATGGTGCCCCCTCAGGGCCCCTCCTCATCCCGTGGTGCCCCCTCAGGGCCCCTCCTTGCCCCGTGGTGCCCCCACAGGGACTCTCCTCACCCCAGCAGGGCTCCAGGGTCACAGGGCTCTGGAGTTAGCAGAAGCTGCCCCCCCACGTGCTGGAGGGCATGGGTAGTGTGGGGTCCGGGCACATGCTAAGGTCACAGTCGCTTTGCTGTGGGGCTGAGCTCAGCCAACTCCTCCCACCCTCTGGGCAGGGGCACCAGCTGCCTAGTCCAGCGCTGCCTGCCAAGGTCCCAGCATGTGAGGTCAGCACGGGGAGGGGACAGGGTGAGCTCTGTTCTGCGTGAAGCCAGAAGCAGTCTGGGGTCAAGAGGTCCACACCCCTAATGTGAAAAGGCCTTGTCAAAGTCCAGTCTACATGCCACCCCTCGCTGTCCAAAATTTCTTCACAGTGGGACCTGCGTAAGCTCAATATAGTTGATTTGCAGCGTTGTGTCAGTTTCAGGTGTACAGCAAAGGGATTGCTACATGGACATGTTCTTTTTAGATTCTTCTCCATCATAGGCTATGCCACATACTGAATACAGCCCCCTGTGCTATGCAGTGAGACCTGCTGTTTATTTTGTGTCTAGTAGTGAGTATGCTTCAGTCCCAAACCCGTAACTGATCCCTACCCCACTCTCCCCTTGGCAGCCGTGGGTTTCTTTCCTGCATCTCTGAGTCTGTTTGTGTTTCGTAGATGAGTCCGTCTGCATCGTCATGTCTTAGGTCCCGTATGTGACGCCGCACGGCTCTGCGCTTCTCTGTCTGACCCATCTCACTTCGTGTGGCCGCCTCCCGGGGCACCCCTGTTGCTGCGGCTGGCATCGTTCCGCGCTCTGGCGTGTAAGGCTTTGTGTGTGCGCCTGCCTCTTCCTCGTCCACTCATCTGTCGATGGACACAGGCCGCGTCCTTGTCTTGGCTATTGTAAATAGTGCTGCAGTGAACGTTGGGGTCCACGTGTCATTTTGAATCATAGTTTTCTCCGGATACGTGCCGGCTTTACGCTGCTTTGATGGTGACCACACCATTGATCGGAATTCGTGTTTTACAGCAGAACCACATTAAGCAATGAGTCTGCTTCACAGGAGGCAACCGTTGGAGCAGCGGCTAAAACGGGCAGAAGTTTGACAGAAGTGTGTCGCGTGGTAACACCGCATGCTATGGCTCGTCTTGAATTCGGTGCTCACCGGCTTCTTTAATGTGTGAGTTTTGTGGGTTACCTCTCCCTCCCTAGGAGTGCTTATTCTCCTGTCCAACCTGGACCCATAATTCTTATTATTTCTGCTCTCCATCCATCGTGTCCATCTGTCTCTGCTGTCAGCCTCCCTGAGGGCTCCAGACTCAACACCACCCCCTCCTGCCTGAGCTTGGGCCTGCCTTTGCCCCACTCCCCGGCCTGCAGGGGAGGGACCCGGAGGTCCAGGTGGCCGCCTCCCCATCCCGGGGTCCCTGGCTCCCCGAGGGCTGGACTCCCCCAGGCCCCGTGCCGTGCCCACGGCCGGGCCTGGCTGAGTGGGTCCAGGTGGTGGCTGGGCCGGTCTGCACACTTGGCCGCGGGCGGCCTCCGGGAAAGGTCATGCATGTTTGTGTTCCGGCTGCTTCTCCTTCTCGGGCTCCAGCAAGGCCCTGGCCTGTCTGAACACTGGGCAGCTTTGTCCACCGATGAGCCGCGTGTCACGGTGAACAGACAAGAAATGCCTGGAGGCCACTTGGACCCATGTCTTCCCATCTCCTCTGCCAGGTCCAAGCCAGCAGACGTGGCTCCTGGGAGGTTTGCGAACCTCCCCTCTGCTCCCCAAGCCCAGGGGGGCCCTCGGCTCCTCACACCCGTGTCCCAGAGCAGATCCAAGAAAGGGGATTCTGGAGGCGGGCCTCTCTGGGTCGTCAGCACCCAGGAGTCACATCAGATTCCCTGGTGCGGTCAGCTTGGGGCTCTCAGCTCTGCGAGGAGCTGTGCCTTCGTCCCCACCACACCCCCTCCACCCGGGTGCCCCATCACCCACCCTCACCCTCAGGCTGCCCACAGCACGGCCCTCATCCCCGGCTCACCGGGTGCTCACCCAGATGCCCAGCAGCCTGCTCTCATTTCTTTCTTTCTTCAGTTTTGCAAGCCCTTGGTTGGAACTGCCCATGGGATGGCCCCATCACATGCCAAGTACCGACAGAAAAGCTGCCATCTGGACACAAAGAAAATGTTTTTAACTCCTACTTTTGAGTTTTCAGCATTTTCTGATTTTCGTGTCATCAGCATAGGGAAAAAAAAAACTATTCACATTAAGTATAAGGCAAATTGTTTGCGTTGCGATTGTATATTTTTTAAGGAAAACGTGGAAATTGCCTAAAGTCTCTCCCGCCGCGTGCTCCCCCGGGAGTCTGACGGGGCTGTCGTCAGGTGCACGTTTAGTCTGGGCTGATCAGGTCACGGGGGGCCGAGGAACCCGGCTGCTCGGGGCTGCCCAGGGATTAGGTTCCAGCCATGCGAGCCAGCACGCTCACAATGGGTTCAGCGGTGTGAGATGAAGCGTGATGCTTCTCAGACGCGGAGCATTCGGGGCATCCCACACCGGGCACCATGGGCGGTAAGGGGTGACGTGGGGTTGGAGTGGGCACCGAGGGAGGCGGAGCCGCCAGGTAGCGAGGGATCGGGGAGGGCAGAGCTCCGCACAGGTCAGCCAGGGCAGCGCTGCCGCTGGTTTCCAGCCACAAGGAAGCGGCCAAGGACAAAGCAACAGGAAGCGCCTCTGCAGCGAGTGGCCTTTACAGCCGCAGAGGAGCCTCGACTTTGCTCCCAGCCTCGCCGCCTTCCCTCCAGCTGCAGCTCCCCGCACCATGAGGGGACAGCGCCAGCATCCCTGTGTGTGGTGTCAGCCGGCGGCCGTCCTGGGGGGACTGGGGCCAGGGGCTGACCTGCAGCCCCGCACTGACCCCCAGAGCGGGTCAGGCAGAGCGCCAGCTTCCCAGGGCCAGTTCAGCAACCACCGCCTTTCCATCCTAAGAAAGCCAGAGCTCTCTCTGCAACCCGAGCTTCAGGGTTCCGTCTCCTCTGCTTGGTGGAGCGGGGGATGTTGTAGGTTGTCGAAACCACCCCAGAGCAAGACGGGTGCGGCCTGGTGACGCACCTCACCTTGAACCCTCCTCCAGCCGCCAGCAGCGGGAGCACACTCGTAAACCCTGCTGGTTCGGTTCTGGAGATGCGGGTAAGTTCTCTCTCCTTCGTTTGCCTCCGATGAGGGCCAGAACCGCTCCGCGGTCAGGTCTGACTCCTCTGGCACGTGTGCTTTAGCACAGCGCTCTCCACACACGTCACCTGCATGCCGTGATAGTGCTCATCCCACGTGAACAAGTCAGCGGCTGTTAGGACACCCGCGTCGTTGTGCCACCTTCACCAAAACCCACTTTCAGGACATTCCCGTCGCCCCACACAGGCTCCCCCTGCCCACCAAGCACCACACGTCGACCTCGGTCCCACTGCGCCCCGGGACCGCCCGTCTGCTCCCCAGCACCGAGGGGTCTCTACTCTGGACTTTCAGGTAGAGGGCTTGACACAGCCCATGGCATCTCGTGGGCACTGACCACAGGCGTCGCCTCTCGGGATTGTTTGCTCTTGGTTTCTTTTGTAAACATCATCTTTAGAGAGTTTGAGGGCCACACAGACGGGCACGCGCAGTTGTGTCCGACTCTGCGACCCCGTGGGCTGCAGCCGCCAGGTCCTCTGTCCGTGGGATTCTCCAGGCGAGAAGACTGGGGTGGGTTGCCATGCCTCCTCCAGGAGATCTTCCCGACCCAGGGATCGAACCCACATCTACCTCAGGGATGTCAAATCTTTCTCTGGCCCTGGGATGTGAGGGATGTTGTTCCAGTTTATGGTCTGTGTTTCCCGCTTTCTACATTTTTCCTATTTTCATTTTGGCCAAGGCAAAAACCAGCCCTTCTGTGTCTGGTGTGATGCTGAGGACAGCAGTATCTGCCCAGAGACCACACACATATTTCCTAGAAGGACTTCATTTTGTACATGTCATCTTTAATCCACCTGGGACTTCCTTCTCAAATAACAGAAAACCTATTTCAAATTAAAAAAAAAAAATTAACTACTCCCATCTTAAATATGTGGCCAACACAAAAAGCGACCTTGTATGAGTCCGTTCATAGGAAACATCCGGAACAGTACAGACGGGCAGAAGGCAGACAGAGGTCGTCAGGGGCTGGGGGAGGGACCGGGAACCGAGTGCGGTGGGTCAGAGTCTCCCTCTGCGGGGTGAAGGCGGCACATAATCAATCGGGAGTGGACTTAATGCTCATCCATGGCTCAGTTTAAATGATGCAAGGTGACATTTTATTAGCTTTAATTTAGAGCCTAAAATGTAAAACACCATACAAAATGCGAGAGAATAAATGTTTTTAAAAGTGGGGGAGGGGAAGGAAAGTTCTGGAGCCGGGGAGCAGGTAGGCGGTGTGGGTCCCTGCGGGGCGGCGGGCAGGGGGGGGGACGCATCCCAGCCACTCGGACACCAAGACTTCCGTCTGGCCATCCAGCCGTCCGGCCTGACCCGGGTCTGCCCTCCTCCTCCTCCCACCTGCGCTCCTCCTGGCTCTCTCCAGCCCTGCCGGCTCCCGCCTCACCTGCCCTCTGGCCAAAGTCTCTCCCTCCTCCAAGTCTCTGACCCCCCCGCCCCACTCACTGCTCAGAGCGTGCAGGGCTGGCCGCCCTTGTCTTCCTGGTCACGGGCGGTGTCCCGTGGAGACTTGTAGACCCCCCAGGGCTCCTGGCCCTCCCCCAGGACCCTGACTCAGCTCCCTGGAGCGCGTGCTCATCCCTCACGTGGATCTGCTCTCCAGCTCTCGGCCACCTGCCCCTCCAGGCCGTGAGCTCCTGCAGGGCAGGGACCACCTGCCAGCACCACCCCCAGGCCTGACACGGCCCCTGTTCTTTGTGCCGGGGACACAGTAGCTGAACCATCAGCAGAGGGTCTCCGAGCCCCCTCCCACCTCTGAGCAGCTGACACTGTGGGCCTGGAGGCTAACAATAAAAGGTGCCTGTTGGGTCAGAGGCAGGAGGACGCCCAGAATGACCCTGGGCTGTCCTCCAGGAGCAGGGTGTGCACCGCCGCCCCTCGTGGTCATCGCCAGCACTGCAGCCCCCGGCAGGGAAAGCAGAGACCAAACCCCTTGTTTGGGGTCCTCCGGGCAGTGGTTCCCCAACGGCTCAGCGGGTAAAGAATCCGCTTGCAACGCAGGCGACACACTGGGAAGGTCCCTGGAGAAGGGGAAAGGCAGCCCCCTTGATACTCTTACCTGAAAACTCCCACGGACAGAGGAGCCTGGCGGGACATGACAGCGACTCAGCAAGGCTCCCCGAAGGAGCAGGGCCTGCCAGCTCCTGGGCGAGAGGGACCTCAGCACCTCTCTCACCCCCTCCTGCCCCCACTGTCCCTGTGCCCAGGTCACTCCAGAGGCCTCCTCACCCCAGCCAGGGCAAGGACTCCACCAACGTCCAAATGAGGACCCCCAGGGGCCAACAAGGAGGGTCTTGTCCCTGGTCCCTGACGAGTGGTCCAGTCCCTGGCCCCTTCTGCACCCTAGGTCCCCAGTCCCCCACGTCCCAAGGCTGCCCCCTGCTCAGAAGGACCTCAGGGAGCACAAAGCTTTTTCCAAAGACTCGGAGCACAGTGGGTCACGGATCGGGGAGCAAGGCCAACAGACTCTCCTGCAATCTTATGGGACCTCAGGGACCACCCCGTCTAAGCACCCCCTCTAAGCTGAGGCCTCCTCTCCTGTAGCCCCTCCACACTGGGGAGGGGCCTCATCCTAGTTCCCAGTGCCCAGAGTGGTGGACACAGGACCCCAGACCCTGTCTTCCCCAGGCCTCTCTAGGGATGGCCCGGTGGGCACCCTGGCGACCCCCTTCCCATGCTATGGGCCGGGCATGTTGCTGAGGGGTCATTATCTCCATCCCCAACCTCCTCCTTCTCACCCCCTCCCCTCCCCCGGTGTGTACACCCCTCTGACGCCCAGCAGGACAGTGAGTGACTGAGCTGTGTGTGTGCACGCGTGCATCTGCACCCTCGTGGGGATGCCCAGAGGAATTGGCCCCCATGGGAGGGATGGGCAGGGTCCTCCAGGACCTGAGGGGCTCTTATCTCAGAGGAACCCCCACAGGAGGGTTGAGGCCAGCCGGGGATTGAATCTATGAGGTGGCTGTTCAAATACAGGGAACAAAACCCAATCCCGGCGCCATGGTGGGCCCAGCCCCAGGGTGCAGAGCGGACCAGGATCCCCGGCAGCGCTGTCGTCGGGCCGCGGGAGGTGCCGAGGCCCAGTGAGGTCTTCGAGGCTCACGCAGGGCCCCTCAGGCGTCTGAGACTGAGCGCTCCCAACTCTAACCATCAGGCCTAGAGAAAGGCGGGTTTCCTGAGGAACCGGGGCTGTGCCCCTGGGCACCTGGAGAATGCTGGAGGCAAGCGCACGGAAAACCCCGCAAGCCTGATGAGTGCCACGCAGCTGAGCCAGGCGCTGGGCGGCCTTGGGCCGACCCTCCAGGCTGGAGGTGGGCTGAGGGCTGCGCCCACCCAGCGCGCGTGCCCACGCCTCCTTCCGAAGTGGCCGAGCACGTGAAGAAGGGTCTCTGAGGACAAGGCACTGGAGCCGCAGAACCACGCTCCGGGGACCCCGACCCCCAGAGGGGCCACCCCCCTCCTTCCCGGACAGGAGCGCCCAGGCGGCCCTCCTCTCTCTGTCCATCAGGGAGGCCAAGTGCCGGCCGGGAGGAGCGTGGTATAGAGGCGGCCCTGCTGAGCTCAGACCACGCGGGTGAGACGGGAGCCCCGAAGCGGAGAGGCAGGCGGAGGGAAGACCCCGGCGTGAGCTGCTGCAGTGGAGAGCAGGGACCAGGCGGTGGCTCGGAGGGCGATGCTGGCCGGGCCCGAGCCTTCAGAGGACTCCTGGTAGCTGCCCCCACCCCACGCGGCCATGAGACAGGCACCCTGTGGTTAGCCCAGCGGCTGGAGGATGAGGGGCCCCGAGCCCCTGGGGCTGAGCCGGCCCAAATCAGCCCATCTCCCGCCCTGCCTGGAGCCAGCAGAGCACACCCAGCCGAGTTCCACAGCTCAGCCTGCCTGCGCCCCCCAGTCTCAAGCTGAGCCCCAGGGGGGATGCTAAACACATTTGGGGGGTTCCCTGGCAGTCCAGTGGGCAGGACTGGGGTGCTTTCACTGCCCTGGCCTTGGGTTCAATCCCTGGTCAGGGAACTAAGATCCTGCAAGTCGAGGAGCAGCCAAAACAGTAATAAATAGAAACGCACGCGTGTGGCTGTCACACAGTAGTAGCTGACCGCTTCAGTCCTGTTTCTTTTCTCCACAGGCAGCCTCATTCGTACACGCCGACACCCCCCATCACTAAATAAACCTGTTGCTCTGAAACGTCCATCCCCACCCTGGCCCCTGCGCTGGAGCCGTCTCTCCCAGGATGCCGGCAGCCCCGGCCACCTCGGCCCCTCCAAGCGGCCCTGCGCCAGCCCTCCCTGCCGTCTCCATGCTCTGGGGGTTTTCCAGGCCCTCCCTGCTCCAGCGCCACCATAACTTTCTCAGCTCAAACGTCACGTCCTCCAAGAGGCTCTCCCTGACGCCTCCTCCATGACCTGCCATGGTTTGCGCTTGGCACCTCCGGACGCAGTCCTCAGGGTCCACGACTGAACCTGGGTGACTGCGTTGGCGTCTGCCTCCCTGACGAGAGGTCGCACCTCTTCGCCCCCGGCTCTCTCCCTGGCTTCCTGGGAGGTGTCGGATGTCACGGAACATGCAGGGCGGTGGCAGAGAAGGCACATGGCACGTCACAGCGGACCGGACCCGTCTATTTCCCAGCAGATGAGGGCTGGCCGCACTATCGAGGACCCAGCCCCAGGGCCCCCCTCCAGTCAGCGTGCACCCCACCCCTGGGGGACCCTAAAGGACCCTGCTGGGCCCAAGCCCCAGCCCGAGTCCCACGCCATCAGTGGCCTGGGGTCTCCAGACCCGCCTCAACAAGCAGCTGAGTATGAAGCCTGCAGTCTGGAGCTCGCTCCCGGGGTCTAGGAGGACCACAGGCCGAGCGTCCCGGGGAGGAGCAGGTAGGTGCCGGGCTCTCACGGCAGGATGGTGTGTGCGCAGGAGGCTGCAGGAGAAGGAAGAGGTCACGAGAGGGCTGGGCGTCTCCGAGGGAGCCCACATCTGCCAGGCACACGTGGCAGCTCTCCCTGGGACCTCGGGCCCTGCAGAGGGCAAAGCTGAGAAGCCCTGCCCGCAGCCGCCCTGCAGGGACCCGGCCCAGGCCGCCTTGTGCTTGGGGGCCCTGGGAGACAGGATGGGCATGTGCACACGGCCATAACTTTCTTTGGAAAGTGCCTCTGTCGCCCTCTGTCCCTCCTTCCCCACGAGGACCAACTCCCTGCCGGCTCGGGGGGCCCCAGAGCAGTCCCACCCACACCTCACCGTCTTTCGGGAGAACGGCCACATGACTGGTGAGCCCCAGGGCCTCACACGCGTCGATGAACTTTTTCATGCTCAGGAAGCTGCACGTGGGCTGTCTGCCTGCGGGGGGCGAGGGGGGACCAGAGCCCCAGCGTCAGAGCCTCCCGTCAAGGGATGCCCCAGCCCCTCGCACCACCACCCCCAGAACGCCCCAGGGCTCAAGTCAGAGAAACACAGCTGCTGCTGGGTGACGGGAAGTGTCAGCCGGGAGGCGGGGTCCCCAGAGAGGCTCAGGAGGGTCCCCCCTGCAGGGCCCACGGGGCTGCGGCTCCTGGACTCACTGAAGAGCAGCAGGGTCCTGGCGGTCCGGCCGGCCCGGCCCAGGCGCAGGGAGACCACGCTGGCGCTGTAGTCGGTGACCATCACTCGGAAGCCCTCCACACCCCTCACTGGAAGGGAGGAAGCACAGAGTCGCCCGCGCTCTTCTGAACACTGCAATCCTTCCAGAGGTTCCCGGGCCCCTACTACCAGCACGGAGGGGCTGCCTGGAAGGGCAGCAAAGCCCCCCACCCCAGGCCCTGGTGCACGCCAGCCGAGTCAGCTCTGGGCCCCAGTGGGCTGACCGCATGTCCCAGCGTCTGTCCCCACCGGCGCATACTCTCAGGGGAGGCCTCCTGGGGACCGAGTGGTCAGGGGTCCTATCCAGGGTCCTGGGGACTCAGGCAGCCTTGGACGGCCCTCCCCAGCCCCATGGCCCAGTGGGTACACACAGGCATTCCTGAACACCGGCTTCTTCCTGTCTCTCCGCAGGATTAGTGAGTGTGACTGGCACCCCCGGGACCTGGGTTGGGGGAGCGGGCTGTGAGCTGAGGGCCTGGGAGACCTCTCGGGGCTCTGCTGTCCTGGGACTTTCCAGCTTGGACCTGGGCCAGTCTCACTATTCAGGAGAAATGCTCCAAGCACCCCTGCCCCCTGGGCCCCCCATGGGCTACAGGGACTTCTCGCAAAAGCAGCCACTTAAGTTTTAGAGCAGGACGTGATGGACACTGGGGGTTTCAGGACAGTCCTTGTGGGATTTACAAACTGAACATGGGTCTGGCCCCCCCACCAACCCCCTCCCCTTCCTTGAGCTCAGCCCCCACCCTGGTCCCCCCACCCTGGTGCCCCCACCGGCCCCTCCCCTTCCCTGGGCTCAGCCCCAACCCTGGCCCACACACCGGTTCAAGGCGAGCACCAGCTTCAGCTGGCCCACCTCCTGAACCTGCACGACAGACGCGCCCAGCTTCCTCTGGCCTCTGCGTGGCAGCATCCCTTCGGCATCGGAGGCGATGGCCAGGACATACCAGAAGCCTGAGAACTGCGGAGAGGGTGCAGGGCCTCCAAACTGGTCCCGCCTAGCCCCAGTCTCCGAGGACCCACAGGACCAGTGACCCCTGCCTGCGGCCCAGCCCATGTCCAGGATCAGCCTGGGTGCCCCGCTGTCTCCCTGGCTGTGGAGGCAGATGCCCAGCTGCTCTAGGACCTGAAGCAGCACAGCTCAGGGCCCGGAGCACAGGGGTAGGGCATCCTGCCGGCGCGGACCTCAGGGCCTTCTCCCACGGCTGGCCCCTACCCCACCGGCCCTGGCTCCCCAACGTTTGCCTGGCCTGTGCCCATGGCCACCCCCACTGGGACCTTCCGCCTGCTGCGGTCTCCTTATTCCAGGGCCCTGTTCTCTCTGCCTCCCCTCCGCCCACGGGCACCTCCTGGTGACCCGGCACTACCTGACTCAGAGCTCCAGAGCTCCGGGCTTGTGGCCCCAGTTGGCAGTTGAGTTTTGAAGCCCTAGCCTGTCCCCAGAAGAGGCCCTCAGGGCCAGCAGACACCAGTGCCCAGCCCCCTGCAAGCCCTGCCCGGGGTTCAGTGGCCCGCTGCCCTCTGCCCCCACCCACCCTGGCCCCGTGCCCGGCCAGGGGCCTGGGGCTGAATCTCACCTTGTGCCAGTTGAGGCTGTGGGACTCCCGCTGGAGCGGCTCCTGTGCCCGGGGGCCCCCGCCCAGCCCCAGCAGGAGGGCCAGCAAGGCCGGCCGCCAGCCAAGCCCCATCCTCACTGCCTCAGCTGCCCGCCTGGATGCTGCACTTAAATGCCCAGCCCGCCAGCCCTGCTGTGGGCGTCAGCTGACCGCAGCCGTGAGCCGGCCTGGGGGTCCAAGGGGCGGGGTCTTGGGCCCTCCGCACTGCAGGCAGGGCCAGCCCCGCCCCTGGCCCTCAGAGCTGGCCTGGGTCACCTCCTGGCCTCGGGTCACCGAGTGTCCCCTGGAGCCGTGGCCCTGCCAGAGAGCTTGTTGGTGCTCCTATCCTAGCCCCGCCACCCCCGTCGGGCACAAAGGCTGGACTGAGCACTGAGTCACCCCACAGGGCCTGCATGCAGAGTGGGGTCTCCGAGGACGGGGCTAGTGCTGACACTGGGGCCGCCTGCGTGACGCCCTTGGCAGGTCCTGACGCGTGTGTACAAATGTGTGTGCGTGCATGGTGTGCACGTGTGCTCGTGTGCGTGTTTGTGTGTACGTGTGTGTGCATGCATGTCTGTGCGTGTGTGCTTGTGAGTTACATGCATGTGTGTGCACCCTTGTGTGCGCGAGTGTGTTTATGTGTGCATATGTGTACACGTGTGTGTGCCCTCACATGTCTGTGTGTCTCTGTGTGTACTCAATATCACCACAGCGAGAGGCGGCCCCCACCCTGCTCCCCTCCACCTTCCCCGAAGCCCGAGCTCCTGCAGGACTTCAGGACACGAGACGACAGACTCCAGCTCTTTGGGGTCCCTGGCCTCTGCACTGTCCCAGAGCCCAGCCCAGCACCCTGCCCACATGTCACCCAGACCACATGGCCTGGCTCCAGCTCAGGTGGACCGGCCTCCTGTCGGCCCAGGGCCCGGGTGACCCCCCAGGAGGAGCAGCAATCTCTGGCCCAGGGCCCTGCTTGGACACATGCAAGAGACCCCGGGGAGGGTGTGGGGAACTGCTTTATTCAAATCTGCAGCAAGAGCCCCTGGGTGGCTGGGCGAGGAAGGCAGCATCCAACCAGCTTCCTGAGGGCCCCTGGGAGCTGCAGCATTCACTGGAAACAAAGAGGGACACGGGCACCCTGGACTGACCCACAGAGGCATCGGCTCCCCAGGGCCCCCAGCCCTGCCCTTGGTGGGGTCCCCAGGCCCCTCCTGCCACACGAAGGGGAGGTGGTGCTCTGGGAGGCCGCTTACCAGGAAGACCTTGTGTGCGCAGGTGACTGGGGAGGAAAGGGGCCGCAGTGAGGACAGCCAGCCCCTCGCCCACCGGCACCCGGGCCCCTCGCGCCAACTGCCCTGCGCCTGGAAGAATCCACCCCGCAGGCCTGACACTGGGCGGGGAGCAGCGGAGCTCTTGAAGCCCCCTTGAGCTCAGCATGACTCCCTGAGGCCAGGAAGGTCCCCAAGCCAGCAAACGGCCCCCCGGCGTCCAGCGACACTCACGGTCCCTCTGGAGTTCTGCCTGCTGCTGCGACAGGAAGCCCAGGCTCCGGCTCCACCTGGCGAAGTGGCTCAGGGCCTCCTGACTGGCCAGGGCCCTCCGGCCTGCGGGGTAGGCGGGAGAGCCGGGAGGGAGTCGGGGTGAGGAGGGGGCACCCCGAAAAGCCAACAGACAGCGCGACTCCGCGCCCTCTGAGCCAAGGCTCTTCTCCACGTGCAGCCCCCTGCCCACCCCCTCCAGCGAGGAGGGGCTGTGCATGGGGAGGGAGCACCAGGGGCTTGGGCACAGGGCTGGCAGGGGGGTTTCTGGCCAGGATGAGGCTGGTGGGAGGGGGCGGGGCCCCGGGCACTCACTGTACAGCTCCACCGTGCTGAAGGCCTCCTCCTGGACCTCCAGCTGCGTGAACACTATGGCGTAGTCCCTGAAGTTGGTGCCCAGCACCCGGTACTCCAGCACGCCCAGGGCTACAGACAGGCGCCCCAGGGGGGAGGGGCGTCAGACCTCAGCAGGCCAAGAGCCCCCAGGCTCTGCCCCCTCGGTCCCCGACCCCCGCCCAGCCCTGGCACACAGGGTCTCCAGGTGGTCGAGGGATGGCAGGTGAGCCCCAGCTTATCCCGGGTCACTCTCCTCGGATCTGGTCCCCACAGGGGCCGAGTACACCCCTACCCCCACCCACCCTCTCCAGACACCATAGCTGGAGAGCTGGGGTCCCGCTGAGCTGCCGGCTGACGTCAGGCCCTCTGTCCTCAGGACACCGAGGACCTCCCAGTTCCCGGAGGAGCGCCCCTGCAGCTGGGGTGGAGCTGCCCCTCCATGTCCCGAGGGCTGACCCCGCACACAGGGGCCTGGGGATGCCGCTGGGGTGGAAGGCCCAAGGCCGCTTGGGGCAGAAGCCAGCTGGATGGTTGTCGGGCTCAGGGGACTGGAAGAGTCGCCACACTGCCGGGAAGGCTGTCATCCTTACAGGGATTCCCAAAGACCCATCCGGAATTCTGTCTCCGCAGCTCCACAGCCTGCAGGTGGCATCTCTCCAGCCTGGGGCAGAGAAGGATGCACTGTCACCCAAGTCCAGGTGCAAGACCAAGAGACAGGTCCGGCCACCTGGACCGGCCAGCATGGCCACAGCGGGGCTCTGCCTCCTCCTCAGGGGCCGCAGTTACCCAGAAACCCTGCTCTCAACCACAGTCGGGGCTGCAGGCTGGCTGGGGACCTGCAGAATGCAGAATGGGCTCTGTTACCTCCTGAGGGCCTGGCTTTGCCAGATCCACAAGGAGAAAACTTGGGAGTGCTGCTGAGGGCGTGAAGGGAGCCTGAGACAAATGGGTGGGCTGCAGTTTGGGGTAAAGTGACTCCGTGTCTAAAGGGGCCAGTGTACCTACGCCATCGACCCGTAAAATGAGCAGACTGCCTTCGGTGAGCACAGCAAGGTGAGCACAGGCGTCACGAGGAAAGGCCTGAAAGGAGCACCACCAGCAAGAACCAGCCGATCACCTAGCAACGCATACTGCGGAGCCAGAGAGGGAAAGCAGGCAGACTCACCGGCACAAAAGAAGACTGATCAAGGGAACAGAGCAGTGTCCAGGAATGAAGCAAAACGCCCAGGAGGTTAGTGCGTCACCAAGTGAGCATCTCCGGCCAGTGGAGGAAGAGGGACCCTGGGCGAGGGGTGCAGGGCAGCTGGGCATCCATCAACGGTCACACCTCGCAGGTCCCCAGGGGGTAGCCCCAAGCAGGTCAGAGACCAGAGGCCTCTCAGCTCCATGGAGGTGGAAAGACCCCCCTAACAGCCACATCACAAGACCCAGAGGCCCTAAAAAGAAGCCGGTGTCACATCTACACAAAGACAGGAAGAAGTCTTCCTACCAAAAACCGCTCGGAGGGCTCAGAGGAATGACAGACTGCGAAATAAACTTGCAACTAATCTTTATCACCAACAGTGGCCAAAATCACCGATACTTGGGTTTTTATTGTGTGTTAATAAAAACCTACCCTGGGAAAAAATATGCAAAAGATATGAACAGACGCGGGGCTGGGGAGGAGCCCCAGAAGGAACTGGCCGCGAGATGCCGGCTCCCCTGTGATCAGAGGAAGCAGTAAAAACCACCGCAGGGTCAGCTGTCACCCATCAGACGGCCAAGAACGCAGGACAAGCAGACACCCAGTCCCGCACCAGCTCGGGGCACCCGCCTCGTGACAGGGAGAAGGAAAGACAGATGCACTTCAGCTCTAGGGCTTTGTCCCTCCCAGGCCAGTACACCAGCGTCCACCCCCAAAGTGTGTTTCCAGTCGCGAAAGACTGGAGACCACTGTCTGTCCGTCAGCAGAGCCCTGAAAGGCAGCCCAAGACAGTATTACTCGGCTGTGAAAAAAGATTTCTCAAAAACAGGTCACATAGAGTCAGCAGATGACCCAAAATTCCCACAATCTGAGTGTGTCTCCAAAAGAATTGAAAAAGGGTCTCAAAGAGACATTTGCACACCCGTGTTATCAAGGCCCAAAAGCCAGAAGCAATCCAGACATCCATCAGTGGATGAAAGGGAGCTAGATGTGATCCATCACTGCGATGGAATATTACTCAGCCTTCAAGAAGGAAATCCCAGCACAGGCTGCAACGTGGATAAACCTGGAGGGCATTATGTCCTGTGAAATAAACCAGACACAAGACAAATGGAGGGGGCTTCCTGGTGGTAAAGAATCTGCCTGCCAAAGCAGGAGACAAGGGCGCAGCCCCTGGTCTGGGAGCCCCACAAGCCACCGAGCACGGAGCCCATGCTCTAGAGCCCGCGTTCCAAAACAGGAGGAGGAGAGGCCTGTGCCGCTGGGAGGAGCCCCCGCCCTCCACACCAGAGAGAGGCGGCACAGCAGCAGAGACCCAGCAGGGCCAGAGTGAACAGAAAGGCGTCAACAACACTTCTCCTTTAAAAAGAGACTAGCGCGGGATCCACGCACGTGAGGCCCTGGAGGAACCAAGCCCGCAGAGAGGGAAGTAGATGGTGCGGCCAGGGGCTGCGGGAGCGGACAGGGACTGAGTGTCTGGGGGGACGGGGGTCAGTTTGAGAAGGTGAGAACGTCCCGGAAACGGTGGTGAGGTTGGCAGAACGTCAGTGTGTCTGATGCCCTTGAACTGTGCGCCTAAAACAGTTAAGATGGGGAATTTTACGTTATGTTTATCTTACCACAGCTTTTAAAACTTTAAGAAAGGCAAAAGAGAATAAAACCTTAAATGTTTCAAAAGAGGGCAGGGATCCCAGGGGGCTGACACCGAACTGTGGCTTGCCTGAGTATTTGAGAGACTCGCCCGTGCTTGCATGTTCCTGAACGTCTCCGAGGAGCCACCACGAATCAAAACCAGGGCCCCCCAGACCATGTGGGCTCAAACGCACAGACCCACCTTGAGCAGCCGCTCAGGAGGGCCTTGAACAAAGAAGCGGCCTCCCCCACTGACCGGAGCCACCACCAAGCTGCCCAAGGGCTGGGGCGCAGGGGGCGGTCAGAGGCTGTGCCAGCGTCTTTGGAGAAGGCGTGAGTCCCACCCAGGCCACCCCCCTCGTCTGGGAACCCCAGAACACAGAGCCCGGAGACCTGGCGGAGGGTGGGGCTCAGAGCAGAGCCCAGTGCGGAGGGAGGGGAGGCCGAGGCGGCCACCCAGCCATACCCCCCGCCCCACCCACCTGTGCCGGGAAGCCCGCATCTTCAGGGTGTTCTGAGATGTCAGCATCACCTCAACCCCCTCAACGCTCTTCGTGGCCTTCTCCAGTGCGAAGTCCTTCTCCCCCGAGGCCACAGCGAGGACGTACCAGGACCCCATGAGCTGAGGGAGGGGGCACAGGTGAGGGGCAGCTCCCTCCAGCCCCAGCCCTGCCTCCTGCAGCCCACGTGATTCGGGGGGCCCTGGGGAGCCCGGAGGTCACAAAGGACCAAGGCCCCATGTGGCCCCAGACCCGCGCCGGTGCGGGACAGCCGTCACCTGCTGAGGGTCCAGCCTCCCCAGCCACACAGCCTGGGCCCAGGGCGCCGAGACCACAGCCAGCAGGGCGGCCAGCAGCGCAGGGCTCATCATCCCGAGGCCCACACGCCAGCGACCTGCCTGGGCCCGGGGTGAGCAGCCCCGGGATGCCCGTTTATATGTCTCTGATCGCAGTGCTGTGGGCGGCCACTCACCACCGGGCTGCCTCCCGCCTCTCTCCTCACAAGGCGGCGAAGCAGGGTGGATGCGGGTTAACCCTCCAGCTGCACCGGGGAGCAGGGAGGGGTTGGGAGCGTGTGCGGGGCCCCTTCCATGTGGACACCTTCATGCCACCCTGGCTTCTCCAGCTGCCCTCCGCTTGGAAGTTTCCAGAAGGAGCATCCTGCCCCTGGCTGCACCATCTCCTCCCCTTCCAGGGAGCCAACCCTCTCGCACTCAGTCTAGGAGGGCCAGAGACCCTGCTCTTGAACCCAGGCCAAGGTCACGTCTGAGAAGAGAGGCAAGAACAAACAGTTCCTCCAGAAGCTGCAGTTTGGGGTAGATTTTGTTTTAGGCATTAAAAATACAAAAAGTTCCTCTCCCATTTTTTTGGAAGCTCCTACCCGCTCCCGGCCCACCCACCTTCCTGCCCGGCTAGACCTTGTCTCCTGCCCACCATGGCCAGCACCTAACTGGAATGCCCTGTGCCTTCCGCCACCCACCCACTGTCCGGACCTGCCCACTCTCTGGGCAGCCTCACTGTGATGCCTCCCACCTCTGCTCACCATGAGCCTGGCCAGGCCCCCAAGGCCACATGAGCACTTTCCCTGGACCTGGGCTGCCCACTCTGGGTCACTGGAGACCCTGCCTGGGAGCGGAGGTCAGAGGGTTCGGCAGGATCTGTCTGAGGCCCCAAAACCCAAGCGGAATACCTGGGAGGATGCCCTCCCGGGGAGGGGGCCCTGCAAACCACAGCTCTCAGCCTCCTCTGCTGGCTGGCTTCCAGAGTGCTATGGACACAGGACAGGCAGCTTGGAAGGTGACTAAAGATGAAGCCATCTGTCCTGCTGGGGACCCAGATAAGCTGGTGCCCCACCCCTGCCTGGAGACAGGACTGCACCCTGCAGGAAAGGGGACCAAGAGGGCCCCTGGCACACGACCTGCAAGAAGCTTCGCCCTGCCCCCAGCCCTGGAGGGCATCAGCATAAGCTCAGATGGGGTGGTCCCTGGCTGACCGCCAGCCTCCCAGACGCCTGAGAAGAGAAAAACGACAGTGAAACATCTCCCCAACCTTCACATTAACCTTGTTCATTATTTTTTCAAGCAGGGTTTCCTGAAAAAAACACCTGGGAGATAAAGACAAGGTGAGTGAGACAGCAGAAAAAAGCAGATGCTAGAAGCAGACCCACTGGGCTTCCCTGGCAGGCTAGTCAGTAAAGAGACAGCCTGCCATGCAGGAGACACAGGTTCAGTCCCCGTGTTGGGAAGACCCCCTGGAGAAGGAAGTAGCAGCCCACTCCAGTGTTCTTGTCTGAAAAATCCCATGGGCAGAGGAGCCTGGTGGGCTGCGGTCCATGGGGTCACAGAGTCGGACAGGACTGAGCAACTAAACCACCAAACCACCCTTCCCATCATGAGGCCCCACCCTCGTGACCTGATCACCTCCCAAAGGCCCCACCCTCAGCCCCAGCACATCAGGGCTTAGGGTGTTAGCTGCAATGCAGGAGACCTGGGTTCGATCCCTGGGTCAGGAAGATCCCCTGGAGAAGGGAACGCTACCCACTCCAGTGTCCTGGCCGTAGAATCCCATGGACTATACTGACTCTGGGTCGCAGAGTCGGGCACAACTGAGCGACTTTCAGACGTGTAGGTCCAGTGGCTTCCCTGGTGACGGTAGAGAATCTGCCTGCAATGCAGGAGACCCAGGCTGGATCCCTGAATCAGGAAGATCCCCTGGAGAAGGGAATAGAGCCCAGTCCAGTAATCTGGTCTGGGGGATTCCATGGACTATACAGTCCATTGGGTCTCAAAGAGTCGGACAGGACTGAGTTACTTTCACTTTATGACTTTTTATTTTTTTATTTTAATTGTTTCATTGAAATATAGTTGATTTACAGTGTTGTATTAATTACTGCTATACAGAAAGTGATTCCGTTTCATATATACATGTGTGTGTATCAGTTCAGTTCAGCTGCTCAGTCATATCCGACTCTTCGTGACCCCATGGACTTCAGCGCGCCAGGCCTCCCTGTCCATCACCAACTCCGGGGGTTTACTCAGACTCCCGTCCTTTGAGTCAGTGATGCCATCCAGCCATCTCCTCCTCTGGCGTTCCCTTCTCCTCCTGCCCTCAATCTTCCCCAGCATCAGGGTATTTTCCAGTGAGTCAGCTCTTCACATCAGCTGGCCAAAAAATTAGAGGTCCTTACATATATATATAATATGTATATTGTATACACACACCCACTCTTTATTTATGTAGACTTTTTATTTTCTGTTGGAGTATAGCCAGTCAACAACACTGCGATGTTTCAGGCGAACGGGGGACTCAGCCCTATGCACACACGTACCGTGCTCCCCAAACCCCGCCCCGCCAGGCGGCCAAATGACACGGAGCTCCCTGTGCTGCACAGCAGGGCCCTGTTGGGGGGAGGGAACTCAGACACTCAGACTGCAGCACAGGCTGTGAAAACAGCTACGATTACTCTGCTTAAGGAGGTGAGAACCACATTTGAAACTGTATTGCATGTTCACAAAACTATAAACTCTAAAGATGAAACTACAAAAAAGAGCAGTTAAAGAATACCTGTGTAACACAGACAGTGACCGTTACTAAAGCTAGATCTCTGCAGAGTCCTGCAAAAAAAAAAAAAGCAACCACACAAATCATGAAAAAGAGAAAGCTCACATTTCTTGTAAGTAAACAGCCCCAAAGTCCACCAGAGTGCTCTCTCGAGCCTCTGTCTTAAGACTTCCTGGAGAACTAAGAAAGATTGTGGAGAGGAGAGACAGACAAGCGCCCTGAGGCTGAGCTGAAACAGGTCCAGAACTTCAACAAGGGACACAGAGCAGCCGCCACCATGGGCCCACAGGGCAGCGCGGGGCTTGGAGGTAACTTCAGAACGGCATCACTCTGGGGAAGGGGGAGCGATAGGAAGGGCAAGGACGCCTCTCCACACTGGGTAGTGGAGTAGAATAAACGCCTGGAAATGCAGGATCCTTGAAGACAACAGAGAGCCCAACTCCACACACACACCAGCACCCAAATGCCACCCCTTAAAGAGAGTCCAAAAGGAGACGCTTACCCAGTCAGCAAAACAAGGCCGGGAGCTGACTGCGGCTCAGATCACGAACTCCTGATTGCCAGATTCAGGCTTGAATTGAAGAAACTAGGGAACACCACTAGACCATTCGGGTAGGACCTAAGTCAAATCCCTTATGGTTGTACAGTGGAAATGACAAATAGATTCAAGGGATTAAATCTGATAGAGTGTCTGAAGAACTAGGAATGAGAGTTCATGAAACTGTACAAGGGGCAGCGTCAAGACCATCCCCAAGAAAAGCAAATGAAAAAAGGCAAAATGGTTGTCTGAGGCGGGTGCTGCGGCCAAGTCACTTCAGTCGTGTCCGACTCTTCGTGACCCCATGGACTGCAGCCTACCAGGCTCCTCCATCTGTGGGGTTTTCCAGGCAAGAGGACTGGAGTGGGGTGCAACTGCCTTCTCGGGTTGTCTGAGGAGGTCTTACAAATAGCTGAGAAAAGAAAAGAAGTGAAAAGCAAAGGAGAAAAGTAAAGATATTCCCATCTGAATCCAGAGTTCCAAAGAATAGCAAGGAGAGATAAAACTTTCCTCAGTCATCAGTGCAAAGAAATAGAGGAAAACAATAGAAAGGGAAAGACTAGAGATCTCTTCAAGAAAATTAGAAATACCAAGGGAACATTTCATGCAAAGATGAGTTCAATAAAGGACAGAAATGGTATGGACCTAACATAACCAGAAGACATTAAGAAGAGGTGGCAAGAATACACAGAAGAACTATACAAAAAAGATCTTAATGACCCAGATAATCTTGATGGTGTGATCAGCCACCTAGAGCCAGACATCCTGGAATGTGAAGTCAGGTGGGCCTTAGGAAGCATCACTAAGAACAAAGCTAGTGGAGGCGATGGAATTCCAGTTGAGCTATTTCAAATCCTAAAAGATGATGCTGTGAAAGTGCTGCACTCAATATACCAGCAAAGTTGGAAAGCTTTCAGTGGCCACAGGACTGGAAAGGTCAGTTTTCATTCCAATCCCAAAGAAAGGCAATGCCAAAGAATGCTCAAACTACTGCACAATTGCACTAATCTCGCACACTAGCAAAGTAATGCTCAAAATTCTCCAAGCTAGGCTTCAACAGCATGTGAAATGAGAACTTCCAGATGTTCAAGCTGAATTTAGAAAAGGCAGAGGAACCAGAGATCAACTTGCCAACATCCGTTGGATCACAGAAAAAGCAAGAGAGTTCCAGGAAAGCATCTACTTCTGCCTCATTGACTACACCAAAGCCTTTGACTGTGTGGATCACAACAAACTGTGAAAAATTCTGCAAGAGATGGAAATACCAGACCACCTTACCTGCCTCCTGAGAAATCTGTATGCAGGTCAAGAAGCAACAGTTAGCATCAGATGTAGAACAACAGACTTGTTCCAAATGGGAAAGGAGTACATCAAGGCTGTATATTGTCACTCTGCTTATGTAACTTATATACAGAGTACATTATGCAAAATGCTGGGCTCAGTGAAGCACAAGCTGGAATTAAGATTGCCAGGAAAAATATCAATAACCTCAGATATGCAGATGACACCTCCTTCATGGCAGAAAGCAAAGAGGAACTCAAGAGCCTCTTGATGAAAGTGAAAGAGGAGAGTGAAAAGACTGGCTTAAAACTCAACATTCAGAAAACTAAGATCATGGCATCTGGTCCCATCACTTCATGGCACTTAGATGGGGAAACAGTGACAGACTTTATTTTGGGGGGGTTCCAAAATCACTGCAGATGGTGACTGTAGCCATGAAATTAAAAGATGCTTCCTCCTTGGAAGAGAAGCTATGACCAACCTAGACAGCATATTAAAAAGCAGAGACATTACTTTGCAGACAAAGTTTCGTCTAGTCAAAGCTATGGTTTTTCCAGTAGTCCTGTATGGATATGAGAGTTGGACTCTAAAGAAAGCTAAGCACGGAAGAACTGGGTGCTTTTGAACTGTGGTGTTGGAGAAGACTCTTGAGAGTCCCTTGGACTGCAAGAAGATCCAACCAGTCCATCCTAAAGGAAATCAACCCTGAATATTCATTGGAAGGACTTGTGCTGAAGCTGAAACTCAATAATTTGGCAACCTGATTTGAAGAACTGACTCATTTGAAAAGACCCTGATGCTGGGGAAGATTGAAGGCAGGAGGAGAAGGGGACGACAGAGGATGAGATGGTTGGATGGCATCACCGACTCAATGGACATGAGCTTGAGCAAGTTCTGGGAGTTGGTGATGGACAGGGAAGCCTGGCGTGCTGCAGACCATGAGGTCACAAAGAGTCAGACATGACTGAGCAACTGAACTGAACTGAACTGAGAGTCGTCAGCATATGGATGCATATGAATTAGGAATCTTGAAAGTCATCCAAACTGCTAATCCCATTCAGGAAATGAATAGACTTAAGGAGTCTTTATACTTTGCTCTTCAAAGAAGAAATCAAGAAAAGAACAAAACATTTCTTCTAATGGAAATCCCACCATGGGGTGAGGAGGGTATGTGGAAAGCAGTAATTATAACATGAGACTCCAAACTGAACTAAATACGCCAAAGCATTGAAGGACATTAGAGGAACACCTTGAAATATATTTTTTAATTAACTAAGAGCAGAAATGAACAAAAGCAGGAGAGAATTCAGTAAGAGCTGATTGTTCTCAGAAAACAAATTAACTGTCAGACTTTACCAATTAAGGAAAATTCTTCAGGATCTCCAGGCAAATGATCAAATTACTTTTAAGGGTGAGAACAAGCCGGCATCAAACTTCCAAAGGCAAAATAAATACAAGACAAGACAAACAGAAATATTCTTGTAGCAGGAGAGAGGCACACACCCTCTCAGTAAAGGTAAGCCGAAGGACTCACTATGGGTGAGGACAAAGTCAAAGCGTGAATTCCTCAGTCATGTCGACCCTGGGTCTCCCACCTGGCAGGCAGATTCCTTACCATCTGAGCCACCAGGGAAGCCCCTGATGTGGATAAAGAAGTCCTAAAATGTCTAAGACAGGTCTTGAGGGTTTATACGTTAATTTACAGACTTCACAGGTGGCGCTAGTGGTAAAGAACCCGCCTGCCAATGCAGGAGATGTAAGAGGCATGGGTTCCATCCCTGGGAGGGGCAGATCTCCTGAAGGAGGGCATGGCAACCCACGCCAGCATTCTTGCCTAGAGAATCCCATGGAGAGAGGAGCCTGGTGAGCTACAGTCCGTGGGGTCACAAAGAGTCGGACACGCCTGAAACAGTCACACACGTGCATATAGAGCCGGACTTCTTGATAACAGAGAGGAAAACACGCCCAGAATTGACCGTCTGGCCACAGGGATGACTCCAGTGATCTCCACAAAGGGGAGATACTGCAGACTTATCTGACCAAGTGATGATGAAATGAGGGTTTTTTTTTATTTTTTATTTTAAAACATACTCTTAGGTGAAAGAAAAATGAAAAGTGAAATCACAGAATCTATTTATAATAAATATTATTAAAATATCACATGAAACAGGGTCAGAGGAAACGTCAAACACACCATTAAAAATAAAAGAACGAAAGGAATTGGTTCGATTCCCAATTCTAACGGCTGGACTGGGAGTTCCCTGTGCTCCGGGGGTTGAGGATCCACCTTCCATCGCAGGGGATGTGGCTTCCATCCCTGGTCTGAGAACTAAGATCCCGCCTGCAGTGGAGCAGCGTCCCAGGCGGCTCAGGGTAAAGAACCTGCCTGCCAACGTGGGAAATGCCGGCGACATGGGTTCGATCCCCTGGAGAAAGGAATGGCTGCCCACTCCAGTACTCTTGCCTGCAGAGCATCATGGACAGAGGGGCCTGGCGGGCTACGGTCCACGGGGTCGCAGAGTCAGACACGGCCAGGTGACTGAGCATGCACGCACCCGGAGAGAAGTATCTGTGATAGATATGATAGATGATGATTGATAGACAAACAGGGACATGGGCGGGTTGATTAGCAGCTCAATCGACTGATACAGAGAGACTGACGGACGGTGGAAACAGCGCTGGCAGGGGCACAGAGGGAACGCCCAGAGCGGAAGCCGCCTTCAGACCTTCCTCTTCCAAACCCAGCCCTGGCTCTTCACGGTGTGAAGACTGAAGCCCGGGTCAGTCGTGTCCAACTCTGTGTGACCCCAAGGACGGTAGCCCGCAGGGCTCCTCTGTCCAGGGAATTCTCCAAGCAAGAACACTGCAGTGGGTTCTCACGCCTTCTCCAGGGGCTCTTCCCGGACCTGGGTCTCCTGTGTGTTGCAGGCAGATTCTTTACCGTCTGAGCCACCAGGGAAGGCCCACCTTTTATTAACCCCTTGTTTTCAACCTCAGAATGCACTTCCCGTTTCTCTGTGCAGTAACTTCTGTGCTGAGCAGCCCTGTTGGCAGGCTGTGGGGGCCCTGGTCTCCGTCATCGCCCTCGGAATTGTACCCACAGCCCCCCGCCCCCAGACTCCTGTGCTGAAGCCCTCATGCTGGACATGGATGCATTTGGCTAACATGGTGACATCATGCAGCTCATGGCAGAAACCCTGCGTGGAGCTCATACCAACCTGCCAAAGGACTTCCCTGGTGGCTCAGATGGTAAAGCATCTGCCTACAATGCAGGAGACCCAGGTTCAGTCCCTGGGTTGGGAAGATCTTCTGGAGAAAGAAATGGCAGCCCACTCCAGTGTTCTTGCCTGGAAAATCCCGTGGACAGAGGAGCCTGGTGGACTACAGTCCATGCAGTCACAAAGAGTTGGACGTGACTGAGTGACTTCACTTTCACTTTGGGGCCTTGTGGGGGTGGCAGTGAATTGGGGTCGTAAGGGTAGGAGCCCAAGCAAGTAGGGCTGGGCCCCTTAGAAGAGCACAGGACACCAGAGACCTGCCCCGACACGTGCAGAGAAGAGGGCGCGATGGGAACGCTGCCGTCCACAAGCCGTCATGGGGGCCTCGCCAGACACCAGGCCCTTAGCACCCTGACCTCAGACTCCTGACCTCCAGAGAAGAAACCCCTGTTGCTTCTGTACCGCATCCAGCAGGTTCTGTGTTACGGCAGCCCAAGCAGACGTCCCAGAAGCTTTTATCGGGAGGTCCAGCTGAGGCAGACGGCCCTGCTCCCCTGAGCTCTGGCCAGACAGCCCCTCGCTTGTGTCAGAGTGCAGCCCCCAAATGTCCCCGTGCATCTTGCTGGACCCGTCTCAGGATTTGTTATGCTGCGTCCTGGGCAGGCCCTCCCCTTGGTGTTGGCCCTTACTCCTGTGGGCTTTCTGGTGGCCCCCTGGGGTCAGCAGCGTCTCCCTTTGCTGGCCAGATGGGCACACCAGCCCCTCAGCTGGGAAGGGGCCCAGAAGCTCCCCAACCCTGCTGGCACGTGGGCAGGGAGCAGGTGCCCACCCGCATCGCATTCTCCTCCTTCCCTGTGGTCACACATCGCAGCACTGTGGGGGTGCCCCCGGGCACTGAGGAGGGCCCACCTGATTGGGATGGAGCCAGCGGGGGGCCAGGGTTGGGCCAGCTGTGGCCCGAGGGCCTTGGACCTAACGCCCACGGATTTGGGCTCAGGGCAGCAGAGAGCTAGGGCGAAGGCAGACAGGCGGCGGCCGTGGCCACTTTCCACTTGACAGGAGTGTGTCTCAGGGCCAGCCCTGGGCTGCCGCGGGCTCTCAGGGACCAGAGGAGAGACCAGAAGGGCGCAGGGCAGCCCGGCCTGCAGGTGCTGAGCAGCACGGCTGGCGGAAGGGGAAGGGGACCAGCGGGAACCAGCCTGCCCACAGCCGTCTCAGCCACAGCGGGAGGAGCCCAGCCAGGGGCCGTCCCCCTTGGTCACAGCGAACCCAGACCTCCCGAGAGTCAGGTCTGCTGCGATGTGGAGAGCAGTCACGGGACACACACCCCAGCAGCCCGCCCACCACCCCTCGGCCCCCAGGAAAGACTCAGGGCCCCGGGCTCAGCTGTAGAGTTTATTCAGGTGGAGCAGCTTCAGGTGGCCCCCCAGGGCCCAGGGAGGCCTGGTGGGCGGGGCTCCAAGCACCCCTGTGGGGGCGGGGGCTCCCCTAGGTCAGCTCCTGCGACACAGGAGGGCACGGCCTCAGGGCGCTGCCCCCATGCTAGGGCCCTGGCCAGGAGAGGGCATCCTAGCCGAGCGGCCTGGGCCTCAGTTTCTCTACCAGCAAAGTGGGCTCACAGTCCCATCTCTCGGAGCTGTTGAGGCAGAGTGGGTCATGCAGCTGAAGGGTTAGCACAGCGGGGGACCCAGTAGCCTGACAGGGTCCACAGGACCTGTGCACCCCCAGGCAGGACCCTGCTGGGTAGAAACCCAGATGAGGCTGGCCTGCCCCTCACCGCCCACCCCAGCCTCCAGGGCCCCCTCCTGACAGCCTGGCCTCAGCACCCTGGAGGCCCCGGGAGCTAGAGTAAGTGCAGACTCCTGTGAGGCCGGGACTCAGCCCAGGTGGAGACTGGCCTCCTTCAGGAGCCTGGCGCAGCTCCTGCAGGCCGGGCAGCATGCGGGGCTGGGTGGGGAATGGGTGCCCAGGCCCCTCTTAGCCCAGGCTTTGATGCCAGAGGAGGAGCTGGTCCAGGACAGGAGATGCTCACGGCATCCACGGCCTGGTCGGCCCCGACCCTCGGGAAGCCCCACACAGCCCAGCCCGCTCCCGGGACCCTGGCTCCTCCCGCCCCGGAGTCAGCCCCTCACCCCTGGGACCCCAGACTCCTCCTCCAGCTGTGACCCTGGCTCCGCCCGCCCCGGATCAGGCCCCCACCCCTGGGATCCCAGACTCCTCTTCCAGCTGTGACCAGCCTCAGGGCGAGGAAGGGGACTCACCACTTAGGGCAGCAAGTTGACACAGGTCACTGTGGAGGAGAGACAGTGGGGAAGTGGGGAGACGGTCCCCCGGAAGGAGGCCCCCCAGCCCCTGGCCCGACACTCACAGTCCTTAGTGAGCAACTGCAGATCCGAGAGTGACATCCCCTGCTCCACGGCCTTCTCCAGGAACTTCTCTATGGCCTTCTCATTGTGATCCAAGGTCCGGCCTGCGAGACAGGGGCGCCGCTGGCTGGGCCCCCAGGGACGCCCTCTCTGCCCCCCCAGCCAGTCCCCGCTCCGCCCCGTCCGCCCCGTGCCCCCACCCGTCCACCCCCTGGGCCTCTCCTGCCCTCTCCCCACGGGCTGAGGCTGGAGCGGGAGGCCGCGGGCTCACTGTAGAGCTTCAGCACACTGCTGGGCTTCCCTCCGCTGGGCAGGACGATGTTCATGATGGCGTAGGTCTTGTAGTCCGTGGCCACCACGATGACCTCTTTGCCTCCTTGGGACAAACCAAACACAGGACTCCCAGGCTGTGGTGGGGCGCCTCCCGTGGGCCGTGCCCCACCTCCCACACACAGGTGCTGCACACACAGGGGGCACAGCAGGCCTCTGGACTCCCCGGGGGAGCTTCCTGAAGAGGGGGGGCAGGGAGCCCCACTGGCCAGGACAGAGGGCCCCGATCAGTCTCATCAGAGGTTGCAGAGAGGAGGTGTGGGCGGCTCAGGATGGAGGCTGGGCAGCTTCTGCACAGGCTGGGCACTGAGCTCAGGCCGAGGGCTGTGGGTGACCACGTCCCCACGGGAAGACCTGCAGGGCCAGGGTGGCCAAGCAGGGGCCACATGCGGTGGGATGAAGCACCCCACTGGCTCCCCTCCGTGCAGAGGGCGGGGCTGAGGACTCCGGGCTGCTGGGCACTGCCCTGGCCTCTGGGCTGAGTGGGGCATCAGGCAAAGAGTGAGGAAGGGGCAATCGTGGGCCGCGTTCCTCACCAGAGTCTAAAGGAAGCTTGAACTTCCCGGGGGCATCCCCCTTCACGGCCTGGTTCTTCTCCTTCACGCACAGGTTCTTGCTGGAGAGGGCAGACGCTTTCAGCCCAGGCTCGCCCACTCCCACCACACCTTGCTCTGGACAAGGGGCAGCTCTGAGCCCTGCCCAGCTCAACGTCCAGGCACGGGTCACCTCAGGAAGCCGCCTTAGAGAACGGAAGCCCCGCGCCTTCGCTCTGCCCTGGGGGCCCCAGCTCCCTCCTACCCCCACCCCCTTCTCGGCCCGCCAGGGGGCCGCGTGACACCCGGCAGGCTGGTGCCACTCACTGGTCGGACACAGAGGTCAGGCTGAGATGGGGTCCATCGTGCTGCACCATCACGGCCCCTACCTTCCGCCCTGGGGACCAGCTCTGGTGCTCCAGGTTGGAGGCCAAGGCAATCTCGTACCACACACCTGAAAACTGGGGGGACAGCGAGCTGGGGGGGGCACCCCTGGGATCAGGGCCTCCCCCAGCCTAGCAGGACAGTGGTCTGGGGAGTTCCCAGGCCCCACGCTTGGAGCTGGCAGGGCCCCTAGAGGGAGCGTGTCCCCAGGGCCCCCAGGCTCGCTCCGGCTGGCCCAGCCGGCCACCACGGCGGACCCCCTGACGCCGCCACCTGGGTCACGTTGAAGCTCTTCAGGCCCAAGTCCTCCTTGCCAGCCGCCAGCACCACAAGCAGCCCCAGCAGGGCCGAGAGCAACTTGCCCCTCATGTCTGGACTGCAGGGGCTGGGGCCAGCTCCCCAAAGCCACAGGACATGATCCGTGGGCCCCGCGCGGGCTTATACCCTCCCTGTGGGCGTCGGCAAAGGCACAGGCTGGCTTCATTAAGCAGGCCGCCCACCCATCGGCCGGGCCAGGCCTGAGAGGCATCCACCCCCAGAGCACGGAGTCGCCCCAGCTCCCTCCTATCCGGCCAGTCGGCTGCCCTGCAGGCTGGGCCCCAGGCCCGGGGGAACAATGCCCGGGGCCCCCAGACCACCACGGGAGGCCGGAGGGCAGCGCAGGGCTCCACGTAGAGGGGGCAGGACAGGGGCAGCCCATCCTGCACTTCGGGGACGCGCGTGCTGGGGGCGGATGGCGGTCGGGGCCCCTCGCGGCACCAGGAGGCTGCAGCAGGCGCCTTCAGTAGCACCCAGGGCGGCCCGAGGCCCTGGCACCCACCTGTGGCCCACCTGGGAGCCCCAGGCGACCTCCTCACGTGGGCATGTACCCTCGAGGGCCCGCCAGCTGCACAGGCAGGGGCCCAGGTCAGTGGGCCGGGACCAAGGACACAGGCGCCCACGCGACGCTGACTCCAAAGCCCGTCACCCCCCAACCCCGGCTGTGGGCGGTGAGGAGTGAGCCGGGACGGCCCAACCCCGCCAGCCCTGCAGGCCATCCGCAGCCCACGGGGGGGCTCCGCTGGCCCTTCACTCACGGAACTGTTCCCCGAAGGGGGGACAGCATCTCTCCGTCCCACGGAACTGTTCCCCGAGGGGGCACGGCGTCTCTCTGTCTCACGGGTGAAGAGCTTCATGAGCAGGGGTGGGAGACACTTGTCCAGGCCCACCCGGCAGGCGGGCAGCCACCCCATCACCCCGGCTGCCCTCACGGGCACCTTGACTGCATCCCACCTCCAAGTGTCCGACCGGCAGAGACAACGGGTGTGGGCTTCCCATCGGTGGCTGCCAACAGCCAGGCTGGAGGGCTGGGGGAGCGGCAGGGCCAAAGACAGGGAGATACAGAAAGAGACAGAAGGCGAGAGCAGGGAGAGACGCCCACAGAGTGCCAAAGGGACGCGGGGGTGCCAGCTCCCAGGGGAGGACAGTGCCTGGGCCCTGCAGACGGAGCAGGGCCTCAGGGTCTCAGCTCAGCCTGCCGCTCCCAGCAGAGGCTCCAGGCAGCTGCTGAACGTTTGTTGACCCCACCAGCCCCGCCCACCACCCCTCGCCCCCCCAGGAAAGACTCAGGGCAGCAGGCTCAGCTGTAGAGTTTATTTGGAGCAGCTGCAGGTGGCCCCCCAGGGCTCGGGGCAGAGGGAGGCCTGGTGGGCAGGGCTCCAAGCACCCCCATGGGGATGGAGGCTCCCCTAGGTCAGCTCCTGCGACACAGAAGGGTAAGGCCTCAGGGCGCCGTCTGAACCCGAGGGCACCAGGCAGAAGTAGGCATCCTAGCTGAGTGGCCTGGGCCTCAGTTTCTCTACCTGCAAAGTGGGGTAACAGTCCCGTCTCTCAGGGCTGTGGAGACGGAGGCTGGGGGTGGTACAGCTGAAGGGTTAGCGCAGCAGGGGACCCGGGAGCCCAAGATGGGGTCCACAGGGCCTGTGCCCCCCCAGCAGATGGAAACCCGGACGGGGCCAGCCTCCCCTCACCACCCTCCCCAGCCTCCAGGGCCCCCTCGTGGCAGTCTGGCCTCAGCACCCTGGAGGCCCTGGGAGCTAGAGTGAGTGCAGACTCCCATGAGGCTGGGACTCAGCCCATGCGGAGACTCACCTCCATCAGGAGCCTGGCGCACCTCCCTGCGAGACGGGAGAGTGTGAGGGGCCACACGTGGCATGCATGCCCGCCCCCGCCATCGCAGGCCCCTAGCCCAGAGCTACCCCAAGGCCTGGAGCTCACCGTGCCGGGCCACCAGGTACAGCCCCATGTCTGTGGTCAGCTCCCGGAACTTCAGGAACCCGGGCTCACACTCGCCGCCCAGGCTCCGAGCTGTGGGGGGACAGGGGCCTGAGCCAGGGGGTCCCCAGGGGCCGCAGCAGCCCAGCCTTCGCCCCGGGGTGGCTTACTGAAATACTTGAACACGTAAAACTCCTTGTTCTGCCACTGGAGGGCCAGGCGCAGGATGGCGTACTGCGCATAGTCCGTGTCCATCACGTGGATCACCCGGCGGCCTGCACGGGCGAGCAGGAGGGACAGGCCTGGGTGGGTGGGCACCCCTCTGGGCGGGGAGGCCTTGGAGGTCAGGGTCAGCGGGGCCTAACTCCATTCTCCCCCACCCAGCCGGGACCCGTCCGTGGGGACTAGAGCAGCCCTGGTGGGAGGACTGGAGTCTGGGGAGCGAGGAGGAGCATAGGGCACAGCATGAGGAACAGCCAGCCCAAAAGGAACCAGTGGGTGGGGCCCAAGGAAGCAGCTCTCACCAGGAAACACAAATTTCCCCAGAACATTCATTTCTGAGCTCACTATTTCTTCAGTCTCACAACTTCCTGAGCTGAAAGGCAACAGAGCGGTCACTAAGAAAATGTCCACCTGCATGCCTTCCCTGGGCACACTCCAGGCAAGGGGGCAGGTGTGCTGTCCCCGGGAGCACCTGGAGCAGGGGCGCCATGCTGGCCTCTCGCCCAAGGGCTCTGTGCCCTTCAGAGAGCCACGCACCGCCAGGTCCTCTTCCTTCCTCGTAAACCCACAGGGCCTCATGAAGACCCTGCTTCATCTGGGAGAGGACGCAGCTTTGGGGGCTTGGGGTCCGGTCTTGGAGAGGGTCAAGGAGGACACCGCGAAGACTGGTCCACCCAAGGGACAGTACTGTCCACGTCCTGCACCCATGGCTGTAGCCAGGATGGCCCGGCTGCCCCCGACACACACGCCCGACCCCCTAGGCTCCTAGGAGCCCGGGCCGCTTACTTGTTGTAGGCGACCTTCACGGTCAGCGTCTCCCCACTCAAGGTCAGGAACAAGGCCTCCAGCCTCTTTGGGGTCTTCAGCGCCAGGTTTTCTCTGGAGGCCACACCAACTTCCCACCAGAATCCTACCATCTAGAGAAAGGACCTGAGCCAAGCCCATTCGGGCAGCTGAACTGGACCCGGGAGGCAGACCCCTCTCCCTAGACGCCCAGCCAGGGAGTCGACAGGCTCTGAGAGGCCAGCAGCGGGCCTTCTGCGGGGTCCCCTCAGGGGGGCCCGGGTCCCCACACGGGCCTGTCTGCAGCTGCCTCAGGGCTGGCACCCTGTCTCCGAGGAGACCTGGCCTTGCGGTGCCTGCCCCTGGACAGAGGCAGCAGTGGGCAGAGCCCAAGAGACGGGGCAGGGGGCCAGCCAGCTGGACATGCAGGCCCCCGGTGGGGTAGCCAGCAGCCCTGCCCCATGGGGGAGGCCCGGCTCCACACGGCCACACTGGAGGGCCGGGCACCCACCTCGGAAACCACCCCTGGGGCCTGGACCTCCCCTCTGAAGCTTTTAAAAAGTGATCATTTGCAAGAGAAACAAATCCATGTCCAACACCAGCTGCTCCTGCACCTGCTGACCCAGGCCAGGCAAAGAAGGAGTTCAGACAAAGAAGTCTCCAGATGGAGACGGAATGCCCCGCAGAGGTCCCCGCCCCAGGAAGGCCGCCTGCGGGGTCAGAGGTCAGAGCAGGGAGCCCGCCAACCCAGGAGCAGGAGATGGCCACACCGAGCCCCACACCCCGGAGACCCCAGGGGACTGGCCAGCCAGGCTGAGGACACGGTCACTAGGAGGAGGCCCCGGGGGAGGGGACTGCCCCCACCGGCCCTGGGTACTCGCCACACCCCCACAGGCCAGGAGCGGGGACCCCAGACCAGGCTGAGCTCAGACCCGGGGAGTCCTGGGGCCCCCGCGCGCCTGCCCCAGCTCAGCCGTGGGAGAGGAGAACAGGAGGAGCTGGACCCTCGGGACCCCAGGCCCAGGCCCACCACCCCAGGCAGACGGGCAGAGCTGGACCCTGGGGACCCCTGGCCCAGGCCCGCTGCCCCAGGGAGACGGGCACCTTCTGCAGGTCCAGGGCCTGCGGGGTTGTCTGCACCTGGGCCAGCGCAAGGCCCAGGAGGGCGCCCAGCAGCCCAGCCCCCATTGAGTGTCTGCTCCACACCCTGAGCCCTAGGCAGGGTTATAGCAGGACGGAGGGGGCGGGGACACAACCCCCCAGAAGGCCATGACGAACTTGGCCTCCAGCCACGCAGGGGCATGCATCCGGGCCCCAGGACGCCCACAGCCGCGGGGCCAGGTGACCTGGGCTGGAGCAGCCTCCACCACCCCTCCCAGTCGAGGGACGATGGTGGGCACCATGGCGGGGTCTGTCTGGGGCCTGGGTGCAGGACAGGCCCCCCTCAAAGCAGGGCTGCCAGGATGAATTCGCCAAGCCCAGGCCCACACACACAGCCAGACTCCCCTCCCGGGGCTCACAGCGGTCTTTAAGCTCTTTCTGATGGGTCTCAGGACAAGTGGGTGAACGCCCGCAGGCCTGGACCACAGAGGCAGGTGAGGGCCACTTCTGGGTGGGGTAAGTGTTGGAGGGGCTGCGAGGCATGGCTGGGAAAGGTCGTTGCCTGCAGAGGGAGCCGCGGGATGGTCTGTGCTTCCTGTGCTCACAGCTTCTCCACTGAATGGGACCCTCCCCGCCCTGACACCCACCCTGCATGGCCAGGCGGGGCCTGCAGCCCAGAGGCCCGGCTTCAGGGATCCCTGTCCTGCTTATGCTCCACAGGCCGTGGGCTGCTGGTGTCCACCCCTTCCCACCATGCCCAGGCCCCCAAGCCTGGGACCAGATGGTGAGTAGGTCAAGGTGAAGGCAGAGCCAGGCTACCTGGGCACCAGGGCCTCCAGCTGTGTCGCCCAAGAGCGCCTCCTGCCTCAGTTTCCCCACCCTTCAGGAAACAGAACAGCAGGGATCAGGTGCCCAGGAGGGTCCCGGGGCACCCAAGGCAGCCGCGACCCAGGCCGCAGCCCCGGCCTCAGGCCGACAGAGGGAGGCCTCCCCACCTCCAAGGCCACAAAGGCTCACCCAGTCCTGGCCAGCTGAAGGGGAGGCCCACTCACCCAAGGCAGGGGCACTGCCACCTTGACCCTGCAGCAAAGCTGTGGTAACGGGTCTCACCAGAACCAGGCATCCCGAGACCCAGGGGGGCCATCCAAAGGGAAGGAGCAGGGCGGGGCTCCCAAGGAGGCTGACCTGAGCCTCGGCTAAGCCCGGGGCTGGGCTCACGAGCCAGGACCCCAGGAGCTTGAGCAGGCAGAGGAGAGAGAGGACAGGAAGCCCAGGGCCACCCCCTGTCTTGGGGTGATGAAGACAGGTGCACTCGGAGGCTGCAGGACGCCCGTGAGCAGTGAAGCAGGCTGTCCAGTGCCTTCCTGCCCCGCCGCAGGCCCGGCCCTTTGAAGTGTGCGCATCGGGCAGAACTGGGCACTCTGAGCTCCGTGGGGCACGGTGTCTGGGCAGGAGCTGCAGGAGGCCCCAGGCGTGGGGTGCTCCAGCCCCCCACCTCATCGAGAGTCAGCAGGGAGCCCGGCCACAGGACCCCAGCCAGGCCGCTGGCTGGGCAAGTTGCCGACCTCGCTGCACCTCCATTTCCTCGTGAGCAGATAAGGTGCCTGGCAGGATCACCGAACAGGCCCGAGGGTCCACCCAGAGGCGCTCAGGCTGGGCCACAGGGAGGGGCTCAGGGCACCCTGGCCACAACCGTGACCCGTTCCCAAGCCTCACGGAGGCTCACCAATGAATCTAAGGTCAAGGTCACAGCAACAGCACCTTGAAGGAAACCCTGACAAGCCGCACCCCAAAGCTCCCCTGTGGCTGCTCTGCCTCTGTGGGTTCTGTGCACCTGACAGAGGCCCAGCGGCAGGGCCAGGCTACCCAGGGCACCTCGGCATCCCCACAGGGGTCGTGAACCCACGAGGGCCGGGCCAGGGGGCCTGGATGCTGCCTGCGGGTGCAGCCCTCACGGGGGCCACCCATGGCCGGCACCTCTTCCCTCTGAGCCAGAGTCCCTGTCCTCACCCCCAAGCCACCTGGCCTCAGAGGCTCCAGAAGCCCAAGTCATGGTGGGGCCCCAGGGCCCTCCCCGGCGGCCTCGCCAAAGAATCCAGGGGCCTCGAAACTGCAGAATCTGTTTATTGAGTGGAAGGGGAGGCCCCAGGAGATGCCCGCGGAGGGTGGGAGATCAGGAGGTGCAGGGCTGGAGGGCCGTGAGTCAGGACAACTCGAGTGACACCACCTCTGCTCCAGCTCGCCCTGCAGACAGCAAAGGTCCGGCCACTCTGGGACCCCAAGCGGCACCCTCACCAGCAGGGTGCCCCCATCTACTCATCTCCCGAAAGGCCAGGGCGAGTGGATTCTGCCACCAAAGCTTCTGCAACCATGGAAATGCTCCCCCAAGGCGGCCCCCTCCCCCTGAGGCCACAGCCCCAGTGCTGCCCCTTATGGGCTCCCCGGGGGCCCAGCCACTCTGCCCAGGGCCTGACCACCTCCCTGGCTGAGAGAATAGCCACTTAACCCCAAGGAACCTACACACTCAGGCCTGGGCGGGGCGGGTCCATGTAGGCGTGCACTTTACCCTAAAAGGTGCTTTTTCTAACATAATCCTGGGGGTGAGACACAGAGCAGGAAGACAGGCTCATGCTCTGCAGCTAGAACCTTCCTGAAGGCACAGGACCCAACCCCCAACGTTGCTGAAGCAGGGATGGACCCGGGACCCTGGGCCGCGTCCCTCAGACCCACAGAAAGCTGCAGCAGCCCAGTGTCCCCAGCGTGGCCCTGGGCAGACCCAGCCTGGCCGAGGGAGCGGGACGAAGTGAAGGCCGGAGGGATGCTGCCCGCAGGCCACTCTGGAAGCCCCCACCTAACCTAACGGTGCCAGGAGAGGCCACAGGGGTGCCTCCCGGTGCCAGCGACAGTCTCGTCATGTCCGAGGTTTACTGTTCACGTAGGTTCCCAAGTTCTTCACGGGGAAGGGGGGTGAGGGGCCCGATGGTCTCCTGTCCACTTTGGGAGGTGTCCCCAAGAGCCCAGCTGCATCTGTGTCCCAGGGGATCCCGGGGACTCTGCCTTGTCATGGCAGCAAACCAGAAGGCTGTGGTTCCCATCTCATGGGGCCCTCGGGAGAGGATGAGGACTCGGGAATTCCAAGGCAGCGCCCCGTGCTCTGGGTGAACCAGGGGCTATGGGGACACAGGACGCACTGGGCTGGATCATGTCCCTCAGAATCCATGTTCACTTGAAACTCCAAAAGTGACCTTATGTGGAAATAAGGTCTCTGCAGATGTAATTGATTAAAGATCTTGAGAGGGGATCACCCTAGATTTAGGGTGTTCTTATAAGAGAGCAGTCTGGCCTCTTAACAAGCAAGGCAGAGATGGGAGCGGTGGGTCGACAGGCCAAGGACTGCCAGCACCACCGGCCGCTGGAAGAGGCAAGGGTTCTCCCCAGAGGCTCCAGGAGGAACAGGCCTGCCCGGTCCTTGACTCTGCACCTCTGGCCTCTAGGCTATGAGAGAGTAAATTTCTGTTGTTTTAAGCTACCCAGTTTGTGGTAGTTTGTGGCAGCCCTAGGTAATCAGGAGAGGCTCCCTGGAAGAAGTGATGTGTAAGTGGAGGCTGCAGGCACCCGAGTGAGTGTCCAGGGAGAACAAGTGATGCTGGGAGACTTGCGCCTACAGACCTCAGGAGGTGAGAGGGCAGGAGGTCCAGGCACACAGGCCCTGGAGAACGGGAGGGAGCTGCTACCCTGGCCCCTACCTGGGAAGGGCCAAGCTGGGTCTCCAGAGCCCTCAGGGTATGTCCCTGTCCCCCGGGGAGCACACATCTGTAGAAAGACAGAGGGTCCTGAGAGGCTGGGCTGGCTGAGACTGTCCACTGCATCCTGCAGGCCCTCCCAGTGCCAAGGGACCCACTGAGGGCGGGGCTGTGTAAGGCGGGACTGGGCGGGGCCGGGCGGGGCGCCGGGGGGTACCTGACTCTGGCAGCATCGCTACCATGTCCGCCAGCAGCCCCACCGTCGGGTAGAAGTCCTGGAAGGCCTTCAGGGCCTGGGGACTTGCTTCTCGGGTCCGGCCTGGAGCAGAGCAGGGGCCCCTGTGAACCCCGGTGGTTCACAGAGGTGAGAGAGACTGGCAGATGGGGGCCCCTGGAAGGCTGGGCAGCTTGTGCGCTGAGGAGTGTCTGCCTGGCTGAGGGGCCAGTGGGGACTGGGAGCCGCCCGAGGGGCAGCCCTTCCCAGTTCACACCTTGGAGGCTGGGGTGCCTGGCTGCTCTCCCAGACCCTGCGTCCCAGAGCCCCAGCCCTCCAGACACCTTCACCTGCAGCCGGCAAAGCCAGCTCCCAGCCCTCACCCCGGCCCCTCGCCTTGGGGACTCTCCTGGTTCACTCTGCCAAGCCCACGAGAGATTAAAGCAGAATAGTATCACAGCCCCTGCTCAGGGTGTCAGGCCGCAGGCCAAGCAGGGGAGGCAGGGTCCCCAGCCAGAGACAGGCCTGAGCTTTGGCCTGAGTGCCCAGCCCTCAGAGGCCCGTTCAGGTCACCCCTACCCATTGGCAGCACTGGGAAGTTCCGCCAGCCCCCAGCCAGACCTGGTCCAGACTTGGGAGTGTGTGATGGGGTGGGCGGGGCCTGAAAAGGCGCCCCAGCACCAAGGGGGCACAGTGGGTGGGGTGGGGGTTGGTACGGGGAGCCCTCACTGTAGAGCTGCACCATGGTGCTGAGCGCGCCCTCCAGCTCCTTGTAGATGTAGACCACGCCGAAGGAGCCGTAGTCCGTGTCCACGACGCGAACGTCCAGGTAGCCCAAGGCTGCAGAGGAGGGGGCCGCCTGTGGAGCATCCACCCCACCCACACGGGGAAAGGGGAGGGGCCCAGGCAGCGGCATTGGAGGCCCCACGAGGGGAGGGGAGGGGCATGGAGGAGGGTCGCCCATAGAGAAGGGGGTGGGGGCCACCTACCCGGGACTCGGAAGTGCCCCTGGGAACCCACTCTCAGGTACTCCACATCCACTTGGTTACAGCCGTCCACCCTGGGAGTGCGCGGCCGCTCAGTCTCGGCCCCTCCCATGGGCTCACCCCCCCCATCCCCCGCAGCTCACCCCCTACCCCCTCGCAGCTCACCGGGGGAACTCCATGTGGACGCTGAGGTTGCCCCCTGCTGAGGCCTTGATGTTGCTGGTGGACATCAGCAGGCGGTCCTTCTTGCCCAAGAAGACCTTGCAGTCAGAGACCATGGAGACCACATACCAGAGGCCTGAGAACTGCAAGTCAGCTCAGTGACCCAAGGCTGGACCCTCCCGGCACCCGGACCGTGGGCCACAAGGCCCACAGATTTGTCTGAAGCCACACGGCCAGGGGTCCCCGGTGTGGCCGAGCCCTGTGCTACTACTCACCTGGGGCAGGGCTCCTGGCCACTGGGAGCCTCAGTTCTCCCAGTTGTGAAGTGGGTCAGTAACTACCCACAAACAGGATTGTTTCAGGGGTAAATGGGAGGGACTCTAAAGGGTGTGCAGGCCCAGAACACCAAGCAACCATCCCACGGAGATGGCTCCACCAGAGCACGGTCACTCCTGCTTCCAGTGGCCGCTCAGCCCGGACCCCACCTGCGTGGCACAGCACGGGGGCCTCTCGTACCTTGTTGGCATCAAAATCTGGCTGTACCAGGACGTCAGCCCGAGCCGAGGACAGCCAGAGCAGCACCAGGATGCAGCTCAGCAGCGTGGCCCCCATTCCCGGCCGCGTCCCCTGGCCCCCAGCACCCCGTGGGCAGCTTTATAGCCCGGGCTGGGCCACGTCTCGGCTCTGGAAACGCCAGCCCCTCTTTGTTCATTGTTTGGCACAATCGCTTGAGTGTCCCCACCGGCTCCAGGGGTCATTTCCGGGAGGGCTCCAGAGGGCTGTCACTTGACTTGGGCCTTGCACACCTCTGGGCACCGCAGCTGGAGCCCAGGGCCCTTGGGGGTGCCCCTGGGAAGCACCCATGGTCAGGTTGCTCCAGACAGGAGGCTCTCTCTCCCTTGGGGCCCAGGTCCCCCAGAGTCCTCACCCCCTCATCTCCCTGCACAGGAGCGGAGTCAGCATCAGCCAGGGCTGGGGACCTCATCTCAGGGGACAGAGGTGACATCAGAGGCCCAAGCACCCCTCCCGTGAGACCCCCGGCTGGGCCTCCAGCAAGCCAGTGTGGAGGGCGGGGCTGGGCCACCACCTGGGGTGGATTATGGAGTCACGGCCACCTTATCACTGGTTGCATAAGCGTGCAGACCGCAATGTCACCGGGGAGGCGCCGCAGGCTGGTTGGGGCTCGGGCTGGCAGGGCCTCTGTCCAAGTGGCCTCTTCTGCCCTCTCAGGGGACCCCAGGGATGCCATTTGGGGAGCAGCACATGGCCTGGGGCCCCCAGAGCCCCCGACCAGAGGCAGGCCAGCACTGTGCTCCCAGGGGAAGTGCATTCAGGGCTGGAGAAGGACCCTCATCGGCCAGCGGGGTTGGGGGAGCAGGGAGTCAGGGCAGAGGGCTCCGGCTCACCACCTCTGCTGGGTTCAGGAGGCGCCAGCTCTCAACCAAATCCCAGAGTCCTGGGACAGAAGGCAGGTGAAAGCCTTCCTGTGCAAATATTTACGAAACACAATCTGATAAAGGACTTAAATCCTGAATCTGTGGCGCACTCTCAAGACTCAAAAAAAAAAATAATTAAAAAAACATTTGAAAAGATTCCCAGTCTGAAAGTAAAGCCGTGCAGAGAGGCTCATGGGCGTTCGTTCACTGTAGGGAGACGCCGTGTAGGCCGGCAAGCAGGCCGCTGTTTCCAAACCAGACACGACGGTCACCGCCGGGGTGGGAAGTCGAGATGGGGAGACACCCTGGGAAACGGCTGAGCAGATTCTTATGAAGACAAACATTCAAATACCATGTGGTTTGACAATCACAAGCCTAGATATTTACCCAAGAGAAATGAGACACACTTTAGCCTGAACCTGCTGGTAGCTGGTCCTGAGATCTTATTGTCAATCCCTAAAGATCAGAAACAACCATCAGGGAGCAGGATAAACAACCCTCCGGGCATGAGACCTCTCCAGACACACTGACTAAGGGTACAACTCAGATGAACCCCAGATGCCTTGTGATGATTTACAGAAGCCAGTCTGGAAGGGTTACAGACTGTGGCTCCAGAACACGGAAATCCTCAGGGACAGAAAGCATGGTTGGAGGACGGATGGGCCTGGCTGAGGACAGAGTGCCTGTGGAAACCCTGGGGTGACAGGCTGTGGTGCGTTTGTCTAGACTTACAGAACCACAGAGGCTGAATTCCGTAGCGTGTAAATTGTACCTCAACTTTTAGAAAGTGAGAACTAGAGACGTCCGTGTGGTCAAGTAGCTCAGACTCCATGCTCCCAACGCAGGGGTCAGGGAACTAGTCCCCACATGCTGCACTAAAGGTCAGGTATCCCACAGCTGAGACCGGATGCAGCCAAGTAAATAAACTTTTAAGTGTAAACCAGAGTATATATTTATCCTTATATAGTGAAGACAGGCAGACAGACTGTATGAACTCTTCTCCTGAATGCCAGCTTTTGGGACGAGGGGCAGGGAGGCAACGTGTCCAGAGCCCCCAAGTAAGATCAGGGTGGGGCAGGCAGAGGTCAGACCTCTAACCTCAGAACTGTGGGGGGAGAGCAAGCAGGGATCAAGGGACAGGTCACCACAGCCTGCAGACCCCCAAGGACCCCACTGAGCCTCAGAGGTGTGGGGCGGCCTCCGAGGCCACAGAGAATGCACCCACCGCCAGCCCGCCCCCAGCCAGGGTCCGGGGAGCCTCCATCATGGGTTCCCGATGCCCGTCACCTCCTGCCTCCCCAGTTCCCCTCATCGCGAAGTCTGCTCTCCACGCAGCAAAGCTTGTAAAGCCACAGTCTGATGTGTCCCTGCTTGAGACACTCCTGAGTCACTGCGGGGCAGAGCGCAAGCCCGCCCCACCCCAGGCCTCAGAGCCTCCGGCAGGGGCCCTGTGGGCCCGGCCAGCCCTCACCAGAGCCCCACCCTCTGCCTACTCAGCAGCCCTCCTCGGACCCAGCCCACCGCCCCGGCTCCTTCCTGGTACCTCAGCACCACCCCAGTCCCCTCCCGAGTTTATTTGCCCTCTGCGCGCCCGCACACCCTGTGAACCCCGAGACTCCAGCCGGCAGGCCCCCTGTCGGCCTCTGTTTCCCAAGTCCGGAGAGCAGGGCCTGGCGGTGGAAGCTGCCCCTTGACACTTGTGAGGGAATGAGGGACAGGCCCAAATCGCTGCGACCCGCAGCTCTGCCAGCTGGAAACCTCACAGCATTCATGGCTGCGGGGGCCCTCACCAGCCCGCGGCCACATCTGGCCTGAGGTGGCCCGGAGTGCCTGGCGCCACAGACCCGGACAGCAGCGGTCAGTGGGGCCCCCCACACACAGGGCTTCCGTCGCGTCCTGCCGGCCTCAGCGCCCCGGAGGACGCTAGCGCACACTCCGCTGTGTGCAAAGGGGGCTTATGGGGGCACCGGTAGGAGAGGTGCCTTGGCAGGCGGTGGGCAGACCAGAGCTGGCGAGGCCCTGGACCCGGGAAGGTGCAGTTCAAGAAGTGGCCACAGGGCGGTAGCAAAGAGACGCCGCTCGCAGGGCTGTTGGAAGAGCTTAGATGGGGCCTGCGGTTCACTGGGGCTGGGGAGGGGTCCCCTGGGGAGGGGACCCCAGAAGGAAAGCTGCCTTACACTGAGGTGAGGTCTGCTGAAGGGCTGGGCTTCCCAGGTGGCGCCAGCGGTCAAGAACATGCCTGCCGGTTAGGAGATGTAGGAGACGAAGGTTTGATCCCTGCGTCTGGAAGATCCCCTGGAGGAGGGCCTGGCAGCCCACTCCAGCGTTCCTGCGTGGAGAACCCATGGACAGAGGAGCCTGGCGGGCTGCAGGCCGTGGGGTCCCAGAGTCGGGCACGACTGAAGCGAGTGAGCACTCATGCATTCTGCTGAAGGGTTGCCAAGCTTCAAAACTGCCACCTACGAACGGATAAGCAAACACGGTCTACCCACACGTCGGAAGACTGTCCCTGTAAGAACACGGTGAACCTTGAATACAGGGTGGCCACATGGTGCAGGAGCCTCCCTATGGGACACGCATAATAGCAAGTCCGCAGAGATAGAAAGGAGATTAGTAGTTACCAGGTGCTGGGCTGGGGGGACTGTTTGATGGTATGGGGTCTCCCTTGGGGAGAAATGCCCCGGGGGGCAGCGAGTTGGGCCAGGAAGCCAATACCCGGCCATGGGCTGGGCCACATGGCAAGGGGACAGAGCCCGGCCAGGGGGGCGACAGCTGCCCAGGACAAAGAGAGCTGGGGGCGTGGGCTCACAGGAAGGATTTCAGGGCTCCCAGAGGCTGCTCTGGGTCCGAGGCCGCGCGGGAGGCACTGAGCTCTGAGTGGCCTCCATCTCCACCCACTCCTCCCAGGCTCAGCGCCCAGGCTCGCCCCCTAGTGTCCGCCAGTCTCCGCAGCAAGCTGCCTGCTGCTGGCGGGGGCGGGCAGGGGCGGTGGCAGGGAGGCGCAGGGCAGCCAGGTCAATCCCAGCTGGCCCCGCCGCCAACGGCTGGCGGTGGCCAGCGCCCTACGTGCCGCTGCTGCCCTGAGGGCCCCTCCTGGGCTGGCGTCCACCCCATCTGTCCAGCCTCCCTGTAAAGAGAGCTGGGAGGAGCTATGGCACGGCCTCCTGGGCTGGGGTCCTTCAGGGCCCGCCCCCTTCCCCTCCAGTACCCTCGGCCCCCTCTGGGGAGCCACGGGGAGTCACCCCTGCCCGTGGTGGGCTGTCTGTGCCAGAGGCCCTGGCCCTGGGGTCTGTCTGCTCTCCAGGCCCTTGTGATCGGATCTGGAGGCGGGTGGGGTGGGTGGCGTGGGATGGAGGGCTGCGCATGTATATATATATATATTTTCCCCCTGAAATTAAGCCCTTGGTGCTGGCAGCACCCCCGTCCTGTCCCAGCACGGAATGGCCGCTGCCAGCGGGCTTTGTCCCCAACGGCCTCCCTGAGGTCTCCTTCGGGGACCACGTGTCTCGCCTAAGCGCACCATCCAGTCCCTAGCGCCCTCATAACACCATCAGCTCCAGAACCTTTCCCTGACCCCAAATCTTTTTCCAATTTCATATGAAAAAGTAAACTTGGAATAAAAACTTTTAAAAAAATCTACACCTGCAAAGTGAAAAAGACAACTACGCAGGGCTTGTCGGCGATGGGAACTGGCCGGACCTTCTCGGGGTGGTGCTGACCCTGGTACACGTCCCACCGCTCTGCCACGTGTCCGGGACCCCCAGGAACGACCCTGCACCCCACCAGGAGTACTTGACCCGGTGTGCTTGGAAGGGCTAGGGGCCCGTGGGGGGTCAGCGAGAGGATGGAGGGCCCGCTGTCGGCTCACAGGCAGGCGGGCTCTGTGGGTCTTCATCCACTGGACCTCTGACGACTGTGCAAGGGACCCTCGCCCAAGTTCAGCCAGGAGGCCAGAAGGGGGCGCTGACGTCCTGCTGCGCAGCCTCAACCGCACGCCCAAGAGGAAGGTCTGACCTCCCCACTGGGTCCCAAACCCACACAGCCCTCTCTCCCGTCTCCAGACACCTCAGATCCGAGGGAGCCCCAAACACCTGCTGTGCCGCCCCACACCACCAGGTCTGCTCAGCGCCCCTCCGCTGTGCCCACCTGTGCACTGGGCGAGCCCCTGGAGGCCAGCCTGGGTCCCCTTCCGTTCTCACTGGTGAGAGGGTTAACAGCCTTGGTAGGGAGGCCGCAGGTCCCCAAGCGGCAGGAGGAAATAAGCCGCAAGTGGCAGGCTTTTTTTTTCCCTTCTCTGTTGATGACACCAGGCTCTCCCTAGGATTAACTTTTTTTTCTTTTCTCAAACCTTGGGCTGATAATGGCTCAACAAACCAGTATTCATGTCAATTGTTTTACTGCCGAGGATGACTCACCTTGTGTCATTCTATCTCAAAAATGCATTTTGTGGGACAGGGGCCGGTGAGACTCCCTCAGCCCTGAGGTGTCTCTTATCTGATTAGGGGCTAGCTAACAGACGTAAAACGCCTTGCTAAAAACTAGCAAGCAGAAAGTCTTTGTCCACTTCTGATGTCTTTGTCAGAAGCTTTCCCTATCTCTATTACACTTTAATAAAGCTTTGCTACACAAAAAGCTCTGAGTAGTCAAGTCCTGTCTCTGGCCCTGGATCAAAATCCTCTCCTCCGGAGGTCACGGGGAGGTCACGACTCCCGGCGTAGCACATGGCTCACAACCGCAGCCTTTCATGGGCACCGCCAACCCAGTGCCAAAGCCTATCAGTGCAGCCTCCAAAAGCATCCCACAGCACCCCTGCCTGCTCCATCGCGGAAACACCCTCTAAACCTTAGCAGATGCTCTCCTGGAAGGCTGGCTTCCCACCAAGCAGGCCTGGCCAGGCGTCCACAGTGCAGACATACTTGCCTAGGCCCTCCCAGCACAATCAAAAGAACTGAAGCTCCCATCAGGCTTCAAGGCACAGTAGGTTGTGGCCAGAGACCCTATCGTACAGCCCAATCCTTGCCTGACCCTCAGCTCCAGCCACATGGGCGTCATGAAGCTTATCAAATAGGCCAGGGCTCAGTCCCACATGGTTGAGGGTCCTCTGCTTGACCCTCTCCATCCCCGCCCCCTTTTTGTCTTCTTGACCTCCCCCCCAGGTCTGTTTACCTGTCTGCTCTATGAGGGGTAGGGGCTCCGACTCCTCCCTGGGGCCCCCGACTCCTAGCACAGAACTAACACCAAATATGGGCTTAAAACTCAACATTAAGAAAACTAAGATTAGGATACCTGGTCCCATCACTTCACGGTAAGTAGATGGGGAAACAGTGGAAACAGTGACAGACTTTGTTTTGGGGCTCCAAAACCACTGCAGATGGTGACTGCAGCCATGAAATTAAAAGACACTTACTCCTTGGCAGGAAAGTTATGACCAACCTAGACAGCATATTAAAAAGCAGAGACATTACTTTGCCAACAAAGGTCCATCTAGTTAAAGCTATGGTTTTTCCAGTAGTCATGTATGGATGTGAGAGCTGGACGGTAAAGAAAGCTGAGTGCCGAAGAAATGATGCTTTTGAACTGTGGTGTTGGTGAAGACTCTTGAGAGTCCCTTGGACTGCAAGGAGATCCAACCAGTCCATCCTAAAGAAAATAAGTCCTGAATGGAAGGACTGATGCAGAAATTGAAACTCCTGATGTGGAGTTTTGGCCACCTGATGTGAAGAGCTGACGCACTGGAAAAGACCCTGAAGGTGGGAAAGATTGAAGGCAGGAGGAGAAGGGGACGACAGAGGATGAGATGGTTGGATGGCACCAGCGACTCGGTGGACATGAGTTTGAGTAAGCTCCAGGAGTTGGTGATGGACAGGGATGCCTGGCGTGCTGCGGTCCACGGGGTCGCAGAGAGTCGGACACAACTGAGCGACTGCACTGCACTGATGGGCTCATAGTATTTGGGAAGTTAACTCACTAAACCATCCCCATATCCCGTGGTCGTCATCAGTACAGGCAATCCCGCAACAAACGTACCCCCCACCCCCCGAACAGACTACTAACAGGAATCAGGTCTCTGAGAGCTTGGAGATAAGACAGGTGACCCAGACCAGGTTCGCGGCGAGGAGCGCGCGGCCCCGTCTGCGTCCTCCCGCACATCAGAGCCCGGCGCCGGGAGCGCGCGCAGGGCCGCCCCCTCCTCGCCGGCCCCGCCCCCTGCGCCAGGAGGAGCAGGCCCCGCCCCTCCCTGTCCGGCCCCGCCCCCACTCCGGCTGGAGCAGGTCCCGCCCCTCCCCATCCGTCCCGCCCCCTCCGCGCCGGCCCCGCCCCCCACTCCGGCTGGAGCAGGCCCCGCCCCTCTCCATCCGTCCCGCCCCTCCCCATCCGGCCCCGCCCTCCCCCGGCCCGGTGTAGGTCAGCGCGCCGGCTCCCCGCGCCGCGCAGCCATGGTGAACCTGGGCCTGTCCCGGGTGGACGACGCCGTGGCCAGCAAGCACCCGGTGAGAAGGCCGGCCTGGACGCGGGCCCCGACTTCAGAAGCTGACCCAAGCGGGGCGGGGGCCTCGGAAGGAGTACCCTCATCAGGAAAGCGAAGAGGGACAGAGATGTGGGACCCACTTGCGGTGGCGGTGGAGGCCTCCTGCCTGGGTGGGCCCCGGGGCAGGTGCGGTGTGTCCGGGCCCCCAGGGCCTCACGATGAGTGGTTCCCGCGCACCCCGCCCCCGCGGCCGGAGTGCGCCCTAGGGAGGGACAGGAGGGGCGGGGAACTGAACCTTAAACCCCTTTCCCATCCCAGGGACTAGGCGAGTATGCTGCGTGCCAGTCGAACGCTTTCGTGAAGGGCGTTTCCACCTTTGTCACAGGTAGGCTGGATCCGGGGTGTGAGGAGATCGCACCCTGACTCCCCAGCAAGTGGCGCCAGGTCACCAGCCGGCAGTGCTGGGAGCCTGGCAGGTCCTGCGGGCACGCAGGCTCTCCCGCTGTGATCCCGTGGCCAGCCCCAAGGACAAGCTGGCTGATGGGGACCGTGGCTCTTGGCAGGCACTGGTGCGACCTTCGGCCTGCAGATGCTGGTCCAGAGGAAGCTTCCATACCCCTTTCAGTGGAAGGTGCTGCTGGCTGTGGGTGGGTACTCCAGCCTGGGACCCTTGAAATGCACCCCAGTGGCCACTGGCTCTTCAGCAGAAGTGGGTTCCCACTAGGGGTGGGTGGCTGTGGTTCTGGGCATGCCCACCCCCACTGACCCCTGCCCCCTGCTCCCCAGTCGCAGGCTCAGTGGCCAGCTACTGGGTGACCCGGGTGGAGTCACAGAAATGCAGCAACCTCTGGCTCTTCCTGGAGACAGGGCAGCTCCCCAAAGACGTGGGCACAGGTGAGAGTTCCCAGGGCAGCAGGATGCAGAACCGAGGCTCCAGGGCCCAGAGCTGGAGGCAGCAAGCCCAGGCCCAAGGTGTAGGCTGCACAGACCTGTCCTCTTGACATGCACACCAGGCGCAGGGGCAGGAGGGAGACGCAGGAGGGGCTGGGTGGCCCTGGGGGAGCGAGTGCAGAGGGAGGAGGGCAGACACCCCAGGAAGAGCGGCTGGATGGAAAGGCCCTGCATCGGACGCCAGGCTGGCTGATCTCAGGTCTGGCCTCCACTGCCTGCACCCGTCCTGTCCCAAGCCTCAGTTTTTGCCTCCAGAAAATGGGCACAGGGACTGGGACTAGCTTTGGGTTGTGGTTGTAGCTGTCTTCTCTGCCTTCTACAGATCGGCGCAGCTAGGAGAGTTCCAACCAGAGCACAGAAGACCTGGAGCCAGACAGTTCTAGAACACAGCCCTCAGCACCTCTGCACCCCAGGTTGGCCCTCCCCACACCCGTGGTCCCCGCACACAGGCATGACCAGGTCTGTTGAACCTGTGCAGACTGCTCCTGCCCAGCCTGGCCACCTGGGAGCTCAAGCCAGGAGACTCCGTTGCTGGGGTGGCTGTCCTCCTGCAAGTGGACACAGCGCTGGAGAGGACCAGCATGCCTCGTGCACGTTTGGGGGCGGCAGCCCTGGAGCAGGGAGGGGGCTTCTGCACTCTGCTGCTGACACTCCTTTTCTGGCCCCTGCATCCCCCGCCCACCCCAGTCAGAGACGACAGTTCCCTTATGGGCTGGGGAACTAATAAACACCTTGTCCCATTTCCCACCTAAGTTCTAAAGCAGTCAGGAAACAAGTCAGAGCGGTAAGAAGGTGAGAGGAATGTCTCCTTGGAACCACACCCCTGACGGGAGGAGGCATCAGGGCAGTTCTGAATCTGGACCCCAGAATTAGACATCTGGTGGGCCCCACGTGCTCTCCACACGGGGTGGGGGTGGGGGGAGGCACAGAGCAGATGTGTGCAGCCAGACAGCACCTGGCACTCAGGAGATGAGGGCAGGAAGTGGCCACGCCCACCTGTCTACCGTTCCAACCCACCTGTCAGATTAAGTCAGTTCTCTCTGGGGGAGGAGGAGGTGAGGGGTGCAGGGGGGCCGGAGCCAGCTGACTGGGACTCTGTCCACACAGAGGAAGGCTCCTGAGTAGGCAGGACTGGCCACCTCAGCCACGGCCACAGAGGGAGAGGGAGCGGAAGAGATGACTCAAAACCCAGACAGAGCTGTGGTCCTCTCCAGCAGACTCCTCGGGAGCACTGGAGGCGCACCTCCCAGGGCCTCGCTGCTCCAGGCCCAGCCCCGCCCTGCTGGCCTGGCCCATCACTCAAAAGAATATCTATTGCGTACTCCTGGGTACCAAGGAATCTGTGTGGAGGAAGGCAAAATGGTAACTGTAGCCTAAGTCAGCTCGAGTCTGGGTTTTCTTTCATGTACAAGTCCAAGTGGGTGGCCTGGGGCCAACAGGGAGTCAGGAACCCAGGCTTCTTTTACTGTGCTCTATGCTGTAAGGGCCCCCATTCCAAATCTACCTCATGGTGCCAGGCAGCTCTGCCAGCTCCAGCCGTCATGTCTTCATCCCCGTGAAGAGGAAGGAGAAAGGGAGAGGAGAGCGATTCACTCACCACTCCTGCACTCACTGCATTGGCGAGGACTAAGTCAGGTGGGACACCTTACTGCAAAGGCACCTAGGACGGCGGCCTTGCTGCAGGCAGCCGTGTATCCCCCTGAAACTCGGGCTCTCTGTCTGAGGAGAGGAGAGCCAGCATCAGGGAACAGGCTCCGCATCACACCCGGGAATACTGGGGCAGTGAAGGAGGAGACTGTGCCCGCGGCAGGTCCTTCCTGAGGACGAGACCTGCGCCCTGAGGGAGGGCAGAGGATGGACTTGGAGTTTCCGATGGGACTGAAAACGGAGAGTGGAAAAGAAAAGGGTTTGTGTGAGAGGTCACAGAAGAAGACGCGAGGTGTAACAGCACATGGATAAAGGCCACTGCTAAGGCTGAGTCGTCTCCCCCCAAGTTCACAGAGGCGGCTCTAACCCCCAGGACCTCAGGATGCATCTAGAGACAGGGCCTTGAGTGGGGTGGTGGTGGTTCAGTCGCTCAGTCGTGTCCGAGTCTTTACACCCACATGGACCGCAGCACGCCAGGCCTCCGTGTCCTTCAGCATCTCCCAGAGTTTTCTCAAACTCATGTTCAATGAGTCGGTGATGCCATCCAACCATCTCATCCTCTGTAACCCCTTTCTCCTTCCATCTTCAATCTTTCCCTGCATCAGGGTCTTTTCCAATGAGTCAGCTCTTCGCATCAGGTGGCCAAAGGATTGGAGTTTCAGCTTCAGCATCAGCCCTTCCAATGAACATTCAGGACTTATTTCTTTTAGGATGGACTGGTTTGATCTCCTTGCAGTCCAAGGGACTCCCAAGAGTTTTCTCCATCACCACAGTTTGAAAGATTTCTTTGGCACTCAGCCTTCTTTGAAGTAACTAAGTTAAATGGGGATAGGCCCTCATCCTGTCAGACTGGTGTGCTTATCAGAGCAAATTAGGACCCAGAGAGTCCAGGGTAAGGACCCCATGAGGACATAGCAGGCAGGCAGCATCTACCAGCCTGGGGGAGAGGCCTCAGGAGAAGCCAGCTCTGCGACACCTTGATCTCAGGCTGCCAGCCTCCAGGTTGCATGACAATAAATTTCTGTTGTTTTAGCTGCCAGGTCTATGGTGCTTTGTTTTGGCAGCCCTGGCAAACTCATGCAGGTTGGGAAAAGTAGCCCAGCTGGTGCGTGCCCCATGAAACCCCAGGTTTGAGCCACGTGGCTGTAAGGCAGGCTTGGGCTGGGGGTGCAGAGAGGACTGGCCCCTCTCATAGTAAGTTGAAGTCGTTGAAAATCATTCAGCCATGTCCTACTCTCTGTGACCCCATGGACTGTAGCCTGCCAGGCTCCTCTGTCTATGGGGACTCTCCAGGCAAGAATACTGGGGTGGGTTGCCTTGCCCTCCTCCAGGGGATCTTCCTGACCCAGGGATCGAACCCAGGTCTCCCGCATTACAGGCGGATTCTTTACCATCTGAGCCACTCAGGAGGCCAAATTTACTTCTGGAGTAAGTGACACCTAAGCCAGATCCAGGACTTCGCCAGGGAAGTGGGGGTCAAGCAGGGAAGGTCATTGAGAGATGTGGGGTAGTGAGGGCTGAGGTTGGGGGGGTCTCACAAGCTGGTTCCGCAGGGTGTGGTTTGAACTTTGGGTGGGGTGAGGGAATGGAGACCCTTTAGGCAGTTAGAGGTTGGTGGTTTTTCAAGGCTCCGTGGAGGATGGAAAGGGTGCTGCCAGGCCACTGGCGGGGTGCAGTGTGAAACCACCACAAGTCACCCTGCGGAAGACAGCGCTTGAGCAGGGCAGCACTGCTGAACAGAGAACAGCAAGGAGGCACGTGTCTGGGGAACAGCCCCAAGGCTGGCTGGGAGCAGAGGGCGAGATTGCCAGGGAGAGCCAGGGATTCCTGGGCGGCGTTGAGAACCTCGGTCCCCATCACAATGGGCCAGGATTCTAGGGAGAGTCTGAACCGTGGTTCTGCAAAGCAGGCTCAGCACAGAGAGGGCAGGAGGCACAGAGGGGCCCTAGAGGACCCCGAGGGCTGCCATGATCCGCAACAAGGCGGAGATGGAGGAGCAGATCCAGGAGCTGAAGACCATCACTCGGCTCCAGGGTGCGCCTGCGCCGGGTGACCAGGGGCTCAGGTGCAAGACTGTTGGTCCTAACGCAGAGATGGCCCAGGGCAACCTGGCTAGGGGCCAGGCCACTGCTCACCCCCAGACAGACTGGAAGAATGGGTGGAAAGGGCCTGCCATAGGGAGGGGCGGGAGGAGCTGCGGGCTGCAAAGAGATTTGTGAGCACAGTGGGCCCAAAGCCAGAGAGGACGGGGGCGTCTGGGAGTGATGACAGGCCTGCCCATCCCTGGCTTCCACCTGCTCTCCCCTCCTCACCTAGCAATTCTGTCCCCTGAACGCTGTCCAGATGAGCACCGCTGAGCAGCAAAGCGAGCCCCCATGCAGGCTGGGAGGAAGGCGCATGGGCTTGGAGGCAGCGAACTCATGCCCCGACTCTGAGCCTCCCCGGCCCGGAGCCTCGGCCACGAGGGAATCCAGCCCGGCCCTCGGCCCACATCCCGCTGCCTTGCCCCTCCCCCGTCCACAGAGCAATGTCGGGCGCTGCAGATCCAGTCGGTGAAGGAGAAGACAGTCAAGAACAAGGCCACACTGGCTCTCCTGCGCAGCAACATCCGCCGCGGGTCCCAAGAGTGGGCTCTGGCCAAGAAGGTGGACTCGCGGCCCCTCCTGCTGCCTGTTGGCAGGGGGCGGGGGTCGCGCGCTGAAACAGCCCCTCCCCCCAACACAGGCGGACAGCCGGCCCCTGCTTTCCCCACGCTGACCCCACCACCCACCTCAGAGGGTGGGGCCGGGACCCAACTCGGGGCCCCTTCTGGGTCTACCCCCTGCGGCAGCCAGTGAGTGGACACGGGACCCCACCTCTCTAGACCCCATCACGTCCGAGAAGGGATGACCCGATGGGGCCTGCAGCGCTCTGCCCCTTGTGGCCCCAGGAGCTGGGGGCTTGCTGCGCAGAAGGGGCCCGGGGAGAGGGCCTGGAGGGGCTGGGGGCCGGGTGAACGCAGAGGGGACGGGCGCCCAGCTCAGCCCCCGCCGCTCCGCAGTACGACCAGTGGACCATCTCCAAGGCCTGTGGGAAGGACGTGCGCATGAGGCTGGCGAACAGCCGCTGCACCATGGAGGTAGGCGGCGGGACGGCCCCTCCGCGCCGCCCAGCCGGTGCACCGCCAGCTACACTACGGGGTGGAGCCGGGGGGAGCGGAGGGAGCGCCCAGCCCCAGGGGGGTTGAGCACCCTCCCAATGGGCTCCGTGGCCCCGGCGCACCCACTCGCGGGTCGTGCCTTCCCCGACGCAGGTGGCGCGAGAGAAGCTGCGTAAGTATGTTTTCGACCGCGTGAACGTGCACAACGTGCTGATCCACCTGGTACGGCGGCGCGGGCAGGAGCTGGAGAGCATGCAGCTGGAGCTGGCCGGCCTGAGAGGCCAGCCCGACGCCACCGCCGAGGAGCTGCGTCTGCGGCAGGTGCGGCGGCGGGCGGGGCTGACGGACTGCCGAGGGGCGGGGCTGCGCACGGGGCGGGACCCGGGGAGGCGGGGGCCTCCTGTGAAGGCCGAGGGGCGTGGCTGCGCACGGGGCGGGACCCGGGGAGGCGGGGCTTCCTGTGAAGGCCGAGGGGCGGGGCCGCGTGGGGGCGGGGCCTGGGAGGCGGGGCGTCCTGTGAAGGCCTGCGGGCGGGGCTGAGCACGGGGCGGGACCCGGGGAGGCGGGACACGGTGAAGGCCGAGGGGCGGCGCCTCCGGGTGAGGCCTAGAGAGGCGCGGGTTGGGGCCTTAGGGGCGGAGCCCCGGAGAAAGGCTCCGGGGCGGTGCGTGGGCGGGGCTGCATGGGCGTGGTTGGGTGAGACTCCTCCCCCTTGAAAGAGCCGAGCCCCGCCCCCGTGAGCCTCTGGGCTCCCAGGTGGCCAGTCCCCAAGGCACTCTCTCAATGTGCCCTCCATCCCCCACCCCAGGTCATCCGTCAGCTGGAGAACAACATAGAAAAGACGACGATCAAAATCACCACAGGTCAAAATATCCACTTCCTGTACGTGGACCTGCTGGACCACCTGAAAAAGGTGAGCCCTCCCGCACCCCGCATCCAGACACCTGCTACCGCATCCTGGTTCCAGGGAGCCTAACCAGGTTTGAAGGGCGGGAGTCTCAGGCCCCAGGCTGTGTGCAGGACTGGAATCTCGATGGGGGCGGGGTCCTCCAGGGCAGGACACCGCACCCCCCCAGCCTTACACCTCTCCTCCAGGCTGAGTGATCCCTAGAAAGAGTGAGCCCTGCTTTGGGCATCAGCTGAGCAGTGGCACCTTGTAGGTGGGAAATAATTTGTAATTTTCTCTTCCAAAAAGATGTGTCATGTGCTATGTCAGAATTTTTACTTTGCCCCATCATTTTTCATTGCCCAGCTTCTGGGGGCAAGAGACGGATCCAGCACCCTCAGGAAGTCCCCTAACATCATCCAGGGCTAGCCGCCTCTGCTCAGGCCAGTAGCCTGGGCTTGCGGCCCCCTTCTTCCAAGCCAGCACCCAGGCTCCCTGCTGAGGAGACAGGGGAAAGCTCCAGGGGCCTTGAGCCCTCTGAGAGGCAACACCCCTTTACAGGAGGCCCCCCAAGGCCCCCATAGAGCAGAGCGCAGGCACCTGCCACAGACCAGATGGCCGGAAGATGGGCAGAGGATAGGACCCCTCTGTCGTCGGGACGCATTCTATCCTCCCAATGGTCATCCCTTCTTGCCTTTTTAGAACATATGCACTAAGAACAATGACTCCCGTGGTCACCTGCATTTTTTGTTGGCTGCATGGCACAGCATGTGTGATCTTAGTTCCTTGACTAGGGATCAAACCCGTGCCTCCTCCAGTGGAAGCCTGGAGTCTCAACCACTGGACCGCCAGGGTAGTTCTCATGTCCATTAAGAAAAAAAAAAAAAAATTCCTGGGAGTTCAGTGGTCAAGACTCCACATTCCCAATGCAGGGGTACCCGTTCAATCCCTGGTTAGGGAACTAAGATCCCACATGCCACAGCCAAAAAAAAAAAAAATAGTGGTCATTAAAGACACTATATATTCTTTAAAAATAAAATTTTAAAAACAGTAGAGAGTCTACATAGTAATCAACAACAAAATACTAAAAGCTAAGATGTCTTGGACATTTGTGAACCTGACTCTATGTTAAATAATACATCATTCTACCCTCTCAACCCTTCCTGAGAGCAACCCCTTGAAAGAGCCATTATTACCTTGTTACACACAGGGAAACTCAGGTTAAGTGGCTTTCCTACAGTCCCGTGCTAGCTGGTCAGGTTAGCCTTGGCCCTGAGTCCTGAGTCTGACCCCACACCATCTACTTCACTTCAGAGAGATGTCAGCCTCCCGGGGCTCCAGGAGCACCTCTCAGGTGGCCGGACTCCCCATCACAACTTCTTAGGAAGTGTCTCTGGGTTCTGGCCCTGGGCAGGGAGAAAGTCCACCAACAGGAGGCTGTTTTCCCTCTCAAAACCTTCTTTTAATCTGCTTTGGGTCCGGCTGGGGCCAAAGGCCAGGCCCTACTTGTCCTCTGGGTTCACACAGTCTGGGGTGAGGAGTGGAGAGCAGGCACAGTCCACTCTGGGGGACAGAGGAGAATCAGGAAGGGGCTGTGCGCACCTGTCCTTGCCCTTGTGCTGCAGAAGCTGGCAGGATACCCCACAGAGCTGGACAAGCTGCAGAATCTTGTAGCCAACTACTGCTCAGAGCTGTCGGACATGACAATCATGTCCCAGGATGCCATGATGATTACGGATGAAGTCAAGGTGAGCTCCCAGGCTGGGGCCCTGCAGGGCGATCTTGCAAACCTGTCTGGCCCAGGGCCCACCTGGACACCCCTGCCCATACCCTGCCATCACTGGAAGGGTCTAGTGGCTGCCCTGTCAGCCTGCTCTCCTCATCCCCTAAGAGTTGGGGCAGAGGGGGTCCCACCACAGAATCCAGGAAGTAGATGGAGGAGGCAGAGATTTGGCCTGGCCAGGGCAGGTGTCACCTGTTGACCCGTCTGTGCTGAGGCCCCTGAAAGGCCAGTATACCCCTCTTCATGAAACAGGGCCACCCTGGGGTGTGGACCTGATCAGGGGGCAGTGCACAAGTGGGTTCTGGGGGTGGAGACTGGACAACACGGTCTTGGGGTATAACAGGGCCAAAAGAAGCCATGGGGGCTGGAGCCTGGGGGGCAGCAGGAGGAGATGGAGGGGACAAAGGATCAGATTCAAGTTTCCAAACTCTGACTGCAGAGATCGGAGAGGACCAGGACCAAGATGCTAGTCACATGGGCCAGACTCTACGTGGTGATGAACTCAAGGCCTTTAAGAAGTCGCCCTGATAAGGGGCAGGGCAAGTTAGATGTGTGGGCCAAGGGGGAGCACAGCATCCAGGACGTGTGAGCAGGTGTGGATGGAAGGACAGTAGATTTAGCCACCAAAGCTGGACATGCTGGGAGAGAGACGGTTTGGGGAAAGACGATGAGCTTTTGTTTAGACGCGTGAAATCCACTTTAGTGAGTTCTAAGGGGAGCTGGCAAGGCCTACAAGATGGTGGAGTAGAAGGACATACACCAAAGGTCCGTCTAATCAAAGCAATGGTTTATCCAGTAGTCAGGTATGGATGTGAGAGTTGGACCATAAAGCTGAGCACCGAAGAACTGATGCTTTTGAACTGTAGTGTTGGAGAAGACTCTTGAGAGTTCCTTGGACTATAAGCAGATCAAACCAGTCCATCCTAATGGAAGTCAGTCCTGAATGTTCAGTGGAAGGACTGATGCTGAAGCTGAAGCTCCAATACTTTGGCCACCTGATGTGAAGAACTGACTCATTGGAAAAGACCCTGATGCTGGGAAAGATTGAAGGTGGGAGGAGAAGGGGACGACAGAGGATGAGATGATTGGGTGGCATCACCGACTTGATGGACATGAGTTTGAGCAAGCTCCGGAAGTTGACGATGGACAGGGAAGCCTGGCGTGCTGCAGTTCATGGGGTCGCAGAGAGTCAGACACGATTGAGGACTGAACTGACCTTAAGGGGAGCTGGCAGAGGCGGCAGAGTGACCCCAGGCAGAGAAGTGTAATACAAGGGAGGGCTCAGAGGCCAGGAGAGGGGACACAGGTACAGCATCCCAGATCAGGGAGACACTGGCTTAGCACCCCACATGGCCTTAGTGGGACAGACCCCCACCCCTTCCCCTTGTTCCCAGATGAACATGAGGCAAGGGGAGACCACCTTCATCGCGGAGCGCCGGGCACGAGAGAACTGGCTGAACCAGCAGAAGAAGCTAATCGACAAGATCCACACCAAGGAGACCAGCGAGAAGTACCGCCGGGTGAGCCAGCCCGTCCGGTCACTGCCCTCCAGGACCCCCAATGCCCCTTGGCCCCTCAGAGGACACCCCTTACCATGCCACCTCCTCCCTCTCCCCAGGGCCGGCGGGACTTGGACTTCCCCTCCAACCTGATGGGTTCGGAAATTCTGAAAGGTAAGCGCTCAGCTCCCATCACCCCAGCCAAGGTCCAGAGAGGCCGGTCACCATGAGGCTGGGCATCACCTGCAGTGGGCAGGGTGAGGGAGACGGGCCAACCCGACCCCTTCCTGGCGGGACGGGACCTGCACAGGTGTGCACCAGTGGCCACGGCACTCACTTCAAGGCACTGCTGCTGGGCTCTGGGCTCTCGGCCAGGTGCGGCTGACCCCCACCCACGCACCCCACTTCTCGGTAATGCCCCCGGGACCCCTGAGCCCCTCTGAGAAGCTCCACTGAGCCCCACTGTGCCAGCCACTTCTGGTTCTCCTCTGGATGGAGCAGCCTCAGGGTACCCCTTGAAGGCTGGCCGAGGGAGCCAGTTAAGACAGAGGCGACTCTGAAAGGTACCCAGCTCTTGGATGGGCTCCCCTGAGGACATGGGGGGCATCTGACAGCCCTCACAGAGCTCCCACGCCCTCCCTGCCCACTGGCCATCCTTCCCCTCTGCTGCGCCCAGTGAGGAGGAGAGAGACCTCCAAGGCTGACATCGAATACCAGACGAACGTGACTGCTCTGGTGGAGAAGGTCAAGACTGCCGTGCACTGCTCCCACCTCTGGGTACTACTCCCTGATTCCTGGGTGCGGGCAGAGGGGCAGGGAGAGGGGCCCATCTCCAGCCCAAGGGCTCTGCAGACACCTTCGTGTGAACAGAAACACAAAGAGCAACCCGTAGATCAGAGTGGTGGGCCTCCTGGGATGCAGCCAGCAAATCTGAGCCATGGCCCGGGGTCGCACAGAGCCCGCGGGAATTTGAGGATCAAACCTCGAGGGGGTGGCCTCCACCTCCAACTCCTTCCCCTTCCCAAACTAACAGCAGCTGCCTCTCCGCCTAACCCCTCTTTTACTTTAATCCGCTCTGGGATTATTATCAGTAAACCTTAAGATCCTGTTCATGGTCCTGACATAAGCTTGTCTCCCCTTGGACAAGCAACTCAGAGCCACTCGGTCTCCTGGCAGTGGTCTCTCTGGCTCTTCATTGGGGTCATCTGCCCCCTCTGCCTGTTGTGAGGGTGGCGTGCAACAACACACACAGAGGGCCTCACAGGCCCTCAACACACAGCCATGATCGATGTTACTGACCACTGGGAGCCAGAAAAACCAGCTGCCTCCTGGCTCACAGCTGCTGCTCACCCCACTGGCCCTGCCAGGACATTGCTGGCCGGTTCCTGGCTCAGAAGAGCACAGAGGAGAACCTGGAGCTGCAGATGAAGGACTGTGAGGAGAGGCGGGCGCAGCTGGAGGCCTTGATGAAGAAGCTGGAGATAGAGGAAGCCATGCTCAAGTTCCGCCAGACGCCCAGCTCCATCAGGTACCGGGGGGTACCGCCTCTCTCCACACCAACAGCCTGGTGGCTGGCACCAGGCTTGGAGCTGAGCAGACCTGCTGCCTCGGGGCCTGGCAGGGGCATCCCCCACACCCACGTCTTAGCTCTTGAGCCCAAATTAGCACAGCACTCGCTCAGGACCCTCAGTCCGCCACCTCCCACCCTCATCCTCAACAGCTTTAAGTCTGTTGAGAAGAAAATGAAGAATATGCTGAAAGAGGAGGAAGACCGGCTGCAGCTGGCTCATAGCAACATGACCAAGAGTCAGAAGCTGCTGCTGACCATCCAGACTGGCATCGACAACCTCTACATCCGCCTGATCGGCATCCCCTTGCCCACAGGCCAGGTACCAGGAGAGCCGGGAGGAGCCCCCAGCACAGACGGTCCCTGGGAGGGGCCAGGGCAAGACAATCTCCTCCCGCTACAGAAGGCAGCAGCGCCCTCCAACACCCTGGACATGTACAGCAAGCTGGCGTACTGCGAGGGGAGGCTGCTGTACCTGGCTCACCGAGTGCAGATGCTGGCCAGGACGGAGGAGGTAGCCCTGGGCCGGGGGTGCCTGCACACCCCACCTGCCCTGGGGCTCACCAGCCCGGTGCCCTGCAGGTCAACACCAAGGTGAGGGATGCGCTGGAGTCCTCCACCCTGAAGGAGAAGCAGAACACGAGGATCAGCTTTGAGGAGGTGGAGGAGGACGTCATAGGTACAGGCGGCCCGGCAGCCAGAGGAGGGGCAGGGGCCAGTGGCCGGCGGGAGCTGCGCAGAGGCAGCGGCTAGGGGTGGCGCTTGCTGCGTCTGACCAGGATGGCCTGGAGGGACAGTGGGGGCTAAAGCGATGGGGAGGCTGTGTCAGCTTTACCCACGGGACTTTAATTGATGGAGGTGACGGGAAGGCACCAGTGCCAGTAGGCAGGCAGGGAGAGGCCTAGGCCAGGGCTCCTATGGAGGTCTGCGTGGGAAGGGCAGGGTAAGGCACACAGCTTAAGACTCCCCATTCTAATAATTCTGGCGTTTGGACCCTCGGGGCTGTCCCCCTCTTGTCTGGGGCCTGGCCCTGATATTAGCGGTCGAGTGTGGGCTCTGGAAGGACTGGGTGAACCCTGGGCTGTCTCTCTCCCCCGGTGTGTGAGACCCCCAAACGCCAGAGAGTAAGAAATACACATGGTTGGTACAATGGGCCCGGCCGTGAAAGGACGCCAGAGGACAGCCCAGGATCTGGGGAAGCAGGCGGGGCAGCGGAGCTGCGGGCGCGGCTGCCCGCCCCCTCCTCCCTTGCAGAGACCTTCCAGTTCGCCGACGTGGACCACAGTTACGTGCCCTCGCGGGCCGAGATCAAGAGGCAGGGTCAGCGGCTGATCGAGGGGAAGCTCAAGGTGGCCAAGAAGAAGAAGAAGTGACCGGAGGAGGAAGAGGCCGCCCTGCCCCACACCCCGCCCCCACGCTTGCATTGGTTTCACAAATAAACATTTTCCAGGACTTAGGGGCGCCGAGGGGACGCGGATGCGGGGTATCGCGCTGGGAAGTCTGCAGGGAAGTGGGATGCTCGGTGTGGATCTGGGCCCTGGGGTTCCGCGGCGAGGGTGAGTAGGGGGTTCCGGAAGAGGGCGCAGACGGGGATCCGGAATGAGCTGAAATCCGGGGGACTACTCGTAAGGCGGGACTCCAGAGCCCGAGGCCCTTCGCCTGCCCCGCGCCGCCGTCGCGATACCCTCGCGGAGGCCCGCGCCCGCCGCGCTCTGCGCACGCGCACCTCGCGCGCCGCGCTTCCGTGGCCCTCGCGGCGCCCCGTACCCGCACGCGCCGCGCTCTGCGCACGCGCACCCCGCGCACCGCCCTCCCGTGGCCCTCGCGGCGCCCCGTACCCGCACGCGCACCCCGCGCACCGCCCTCCCGTGGCCCTCGCGGCGCCCCGTAGCTGCGCGCCCCGCTGAGCCGGCGCCAACATGGCGGCGCTGACGAGCACAGAGCGGCCGCGCCGGGGGCCGTGGGGGCCGGAGCGGAGCCTCCGCGGCTGAGTCCCCGGGCCGCCCTCCGCCGGCGTCCACCCGCCGGAACCCGGGACATGGTGCGACTAGCGCCGCGCCGCCGCCGCCGTTGAGCTCGCGGGCCGTACGGGGCTCGGACGTGGGAGCGGGAAGATGTTCTCCGCGCTCAAGAAGCTGGTGGGGTCGGAGCAGACGCCGGGCCGCGACAGGAACATCCCGGCCGGGCTGCAGTCCATGAACCAGGCGCTGCAGAGGCGCTTCGCCAAGGGGGTGCAGTACAACAGTGAGTGCGGCCCGGCGTGGGGCGCCCGCGGGGCGGGGGGGAGGCCGGGGCCGGGCGCCGAATCCGGGTGGCGCCCGGCCGGGCAGCGCTCGGGGACCCGTCGCCCCCCGAGGGCCTGGCGGTCTGCGTTCCGAGCCCTGCCTGTGCCTGCGCGGTGGGCGGGGGCCCGGGGCGCTCCCTGGGGCGGGGAGGTGAGGCGGGGCCGGGGGCGGGCGCCTCGGCCCGCGGCTCTCCCGTCCGACCTGGGGGTCGTTCCCCAGGAGTGCTGGCCCGGTGCGGTTCGTCCAGGCGGCTCCGGGTGCGTCTGCGGCACCCTGACTGGCCCAGGTGACCCCGTCTGAGAGCGGGTCTTACATAACACGGGCGAGTCTGTGGTCTGTGACTCGGTCTTAAAGGGGTGGCGGGCTCTCCAACCGGGAGCCGCATGGCCACCTGCGAGAGGACGGAGCGGAGGACTCCCCTGGCCCACTAGTTTGACCTCAGGGTATTTCTTTGTAGACTTGGTACTCAGTTTGAAGAGGGAGTGTCAGCTGCGCCGCTCGTTCTTGCTCCCCTTTTTTTAAAAGGAGCATTTGTAAGAGATATATTTAGAAGAGCTCCAGAAAGAACAGACTCTTGTTACTGCAGAGACTTATCTTCTCCTGCGGGAAGGAGGAGTTATTTACCCGATGCCTTGAAAGCCCAGATCGTTTCCAGTCTTCAGCTATAAATTATGTAAAATTGTTTAGCTCTTAGACGCTGACTGCCCTCTTGACCTCTTTATAGTTTTTCCATCTTGTTGGCTTTTACGTAGTGGTATTTGAAGTTGTTTGTTTATTTTAATGTGTTCTCTGCTTCTAAGTCGTTTCCCTCTTAAGTATTAACGTATACTGCTACAAGATATCGGGCATTCCCCCATTTCCGACTTTCAGCGGAGCCTGCCAGTCTCTGTGATGACCCCTGTATTTCAGTTAACAATGTGCCATATTAAGAAGCTGATTGGAAAGACTTTGAGTTTAAAAGAGGAATCGTTTTGCATGTATTCTACCCAATTTTGCGTGTGATTCTCTCACATTCCCAGAAGAGAAAAGTAAGTCAGAATACTCATCTTCAGGGACTTCCCTGGTGGTTCAGTGGATTAAGCATCCACCTCCCAGTGCATGGGACGTGGGTTCGATCCCTGATCGGGGAACTAAGATCCCACATGCCCAGGAGCAACTGAGCCCGTGGGCAACAACCACTAAGGCCGCACACGGTGACTAGAGAGAAGCCTTGTGCCACAAAAAACAGCCTGTGGGCCCCAGTTAGGACCTGACATAGACAAAAGTAAACAAATATTTTTTTAAAAATATTCATTTTTCACAAGTCTTTACAATTCACATTTGGTCCCCGTTATTTAATTTTATTCAGTCCAGTCACTCAGTCGTGTCTGACTCTTTGTGAGCCCATGAACTGCAGCACGCCAGGCCTCCCTGTCCATCACCAATTCCCGGAGTTTACTCAGACTCATGTCCATTGAGTCGGTGATGCCATCCAACCATCTCATCCTCTGTCATCTCCTTCTCTTCCTGCCTTCAATCTTTGCCAGCATCAGGGTCTTTTCAAATAAGTCATCTTTTTGCATCAGATGGCCAAAGGATTGGTGTTTCAGCTTCAACATCAGTCCTTCCAATGAATATTCAGGGGTTGATCTCCTTTAGGATGGACTGGTTGGATCTCCTTGCAATCCAAGGGACTCTGAATAGCCTTCTCCAACACCACAGTTCAAACATCAGTTCTTCAGCGCTCAGCTTTCTTTATAGTCCCAACTCTCACATCCATACATGACCACTGGAAAAACCATAGCTTTGACTAGATGGACCTTTATTGGCAAAGTAATGTGTCGGCTTAATTTTATTAGTTATGGTATTATTTGTTAAAACTTAATCTTATTCCTTTGGAAATTGGCCTGGAAAATGTTCACCTTCTGAAAAGCCCGCCCTGGTGGACACGCCCCCCTGGTTGGGGTTGGGGGGTGGTCAGAAACAGAAAGGGCACTGGAGTCCTTCCAGTGAAGAGACCCCGCTTCAGGTGTTGAGGGGTGCATGGCCGCAGATTCTGATGTGGAACAGTGAGTGAAATGTAGTGTGGTTGAGAGACACCGAGCCCTGTGCCTGTGACAGTCCAGGCTGCCCATCGTGGGCTAAAAAACACTTTCAAACTTTTTTATTTCCTTTATTAGTCAGTAGAAAAGAACATTTCTAGTACCTATTTTCCAAAACATCTTACTAAAGGGAGCACACCAGCCAAATGATAATTGTGGACTCGGGATTTTTATGGGTAAGAGCTCTTATGGAACTTTGTTCTCCTGCGGCAGATAAGTCGTTTTCATGTAAATTGCTGTGATGGTGAGAAGTGATTCACATCCACAGAGTCCCAGCATACACATCACATTTAGAATCAAAACCCAAGTGAGACATCGGACCATATCTGTGGATCAGAAGCCATTCGCATGTAAAGTGGCAGGATGCTCCCTGGATTGTCTGCTCTTTGTGGACCTGGGGGTCGGCTGTGTTTGGGGGAGTGAGGACACACTGGTCTTGTGGAGTTCGTGCCCCTGCTCGGGGCTGCCTTCCTCACCAAGAAAACCTCCAGGTGTTGGGACAGCCAGAGTCCTGGCCGGTCAGATTTCAGTGCTAGAACTCAAGAAAGCTTTGAAAGGTTGGTCACCAGGTAAGAGAGCTTTTCCTTTCAGAAATAAACAGCTGTGTTTGGCAGACTGTTTGACCTGCCCCAGCAGGGCTGATTTGCAAATTCCTGAGCCTTTGCTGCCTGTGATGGGTGCCACGTTTTCCTTTATAGGTTCTCCTTCCCTGGCATTCATCTGCTTAGCAAATATTTACCGAGTGTTCATCAGTGAAAACCCAGACTACAGTCTCTGCGTTACAGGGCTTACATTTTAGGGGGAGTTGAAGGCAGACAGTGGGCACAAAACATGGCGAGGAATTAACCACACGACCCTGATGAAGGGTTGAGAACTCGAGCAGGTGAGGGCTGAGACCCCGACCTTTAAGTGGAAGGTTCGAGCCAGCCGCCCGGAGCAGGCCGGGGGCGCGTCGCGGTGGAGTGACGTCAGGAGAGGAGCGCCGCGCCGGCACCGGCGCCCCCGGGGACGCTGGGAGGGGAGGCCTGGAGGCTGTCGGGAGGCGCCGCTCTGGCGGAAGGGGCCGGCTGTCCAGCGCCCCCTGCTGGTGGCACCGCCGCAGGGCGGCGTTGGGGTTCAGTCCGGCCTCCTGCAGAGGGAACGCGTCTTTCCCATCCGGGATAAACCGGAAGCTTTTTGTATTAAAAAAAATAAAAGGCTCTCTGTTCCCCTTGCAGTGTGGCAGGCTGAGTGAATTACTATTGAGTCAGGGAGTAAAAGAGACTCTGGGGTCCTCGGCCGGCCACTGTGTCTGCGGGGTTCTTCCCTTAGACCGAAAGGCACAGAATAGAAATGGAGCTGTTCTGTTCAGTAGAACGTCCACACTCTTCTCAAGTAAGGGCTTCTGGTCACTTCTTGGGTGAATCTTAATTAAAGGTTTATTTGAGTGATGTCTAAATTTCTAAGATTGATTTGACTTTTTAACATGGAAGTAGAGATGAGTTACCTTTTTTTAACCAGATGAAACCAGGTTGTCTTTTTGTTTATTTCTGGCATTATACAGTTTCTTCTAATTAGCTTTTTGAAAAATAGATTTTAAAAGGATTTCACTTGGAGAGAAAATTAAGACTTTTCATTCTCATAACAGAATAGAAAAATATATGTTTAAAGTTGTTCGGTTCAGTTCCATCGCTCAGTCATGTCCGACTCTTTGTGACCCCATGGACTGCAGAACTCAAGGCCTCCCATTCCATCACCAACTCCCGGAGCTTACTCAAACTCCTATCCATTTACTTGGTGATGCCATCCAACCATCTCATCCTCTGTCATCCCCTTCTCCCACCTTCAGTCTTTCCCAGCATCAGGGTCTTTTCCAATGAGTCCATTCTTCGCATGAATTGGCCAAAGTATTGGAGTTTCAGCTTCAGCATCAGTCCTTCCAATGAATATTCAGGGGTTGATCTCCTTTAGGATGGACTGGTTAGATCTCCTTGCAGTCCAAGGGACTCTCAAGAGTCTTCTCCAACACCACAGTTCAAAAGCATCAATTCTTCAGTGCTCAGCTTTCTTTATAGTCCAACTCTCACATCCATACATGACTACTGAAG
>ML660779.1:11616404-11636780 GCA_007570785.1 Antilocapra americana
GTGCTCAGCTTTCTTTATAGTCCAACTCTCACATCCATACATGACTACTGAAAAAACTGTAGCCTTGACTAGACGGACCTTTGTCAGCAAAGTAATGTCTCTGCTTTTTAATATGCTGTCTAGGTTAGTCAAAGCTTTTCTTGCAAGGAGCAAGCACCTTTTAATTTCATGGCTGCAGTCACTATATGCAGTGATTTTGGAGCCCAGAAAAATAAAGTCTCTCCCTGTTTCCACTGTTTCTCCATCTGTTTGCCCTGAAGTGATGGGAGCAGCAACATATAAAAGAAGGAAACGGTTGTAAGATTATATCAAGAGTCTGAACAGAAAAGTTGTTTTTGAAAAAAACCCGAAGAGACCCTCCAGAAATGGAAGAGCACAGTCACTAAAACAAGAAGCCGGCTGATAGGCGCCGTAGCACATTTCAGCTGAAGACGGAGTTTGCACCCAACGGGAGATGCGGGCTCAGCAGTGGGCCAGGCCTGCACAAGCGTGATTGGGTCTCAGAAGGGGAGAGCAGGGTGCAGAAGAGGCAGCCACTGGGGAAACGCAGGCCACGGTTTCATGGAACTCACAGAGCGCGCAGTGCCGAGAAGCCTGAGGCTGGGGCTTTCACACCACCAGAGCTGGATGCATCTAGAAATCTCAGGACAGCGAAATTGAAGAGGAAGATCGTAGAAGCAACAGAGCAAACAGAATGCCTTCAGAGGGACAGCTGAGAGCCTGACCACATGCTGGCAGTGACAACCCGGAGAGGAAACCCCGGTCGGCCTAGAAACGCACCCGATCAGCCCTCCAGTCTGCAGGGACCAGGCTGTGCCGAGGCTCCTACCGAGATGAATCCTGGGCTGTGTGCTCCAGGCAGACAGACGGCAAGCTCGGGAGATGCAGGAGGTTTTCAGGGCCCAGAGATGGGTGAACAAGCCTCACGGCTGCTGTGGGGAGCACAGAAGGAGAAGCCAGCATGCTCGCCATCAGCACATAACCCATAGCCGACCAGTGGTGAGTGATGTGTAAGTGGGGGCAGAGGACCTTAGCTTCAGACTCTACTGTGGCAAAGGTGTGTGTCAAAAATTTAAGAACAGAAATAAATTGAAAATCTTCCAAGTAAATGCCAGGCAAAAAGAGGAATTTACAAAATCTTGCCCATCATGAAAAGGCAGAAAAACGGGGAGGGAACCTCTGCAGGGACTGAAAACTGAGCAGCCAGGGAAGGTGAACATGCAGACTCACTAGTGAAAAAAGACTTCGATTTGATTTCCTTCTGGTGTGTGATGTGTAAGAGAGACATCCAACTCACGGTGACATAGAAAGGTCGGAAGCAGGGATGTGGAACCGAGCAGTGGGTGAACGTCAGTCACAGGGAAGCTGAGCCATCCGGGGGCTCTGAGCCTGGGTGCAGGCCGCACACCCGGCCAGGCCGGCGGGAGACCCGGGGAAGCCGCAGTCGGTGCACCCAGCCCCGCGCTCACCACGGCGCATCCCCAACCCCCGCAGTCCCCCGGACAGCTGGGAGGGGCCACAGTGAGTAGAGCTGGTTAGGAACAACAAAAAGCACGGCTCTGAGAGGAAACTTGAAAACGTCTCTAAGTAATTTACGGGTTAAAGCAGCATTTGTGATTCCCTGATAATGGACATCCCACATACTTGTGGTCATCGACCTGAGAACACAACTTGAAAACCCAGGAAAAGGGCAGGATAAACCCCAAGAAAGTAAAAGGAAGTAAGTGACAAGGAAGAAAACAGAAGCAAGTGATTTTTAAGAAGAATCAACAGAGGCGTCCAACCAACCAAACAGGCTGTGTGCACGATCGAGTTGGTGAATGCCTTGCAAGGTTACTGAAAAAGACCGGACAGGTGTCACGAAGGACCGAGCACACACCTGCGGCCGCGCAGCCTGGAGCACAGGATGTCACGGGTGACCTTGTGTCCCTCTGCTGAAGGCTTAGAGGACAGCCCCCGAGAGAGGGACCAGGCTGGAAGCACGGCATTTGTGCCCCCGGCCCTGCCCTGCCGGCGCTCGGTGCTAGCTGGGGGACGCTGCCCCCAGCCCGGCCTGTAGCCTCCAGGGCGCCTCCCTGAAGGCTGCCCAGCTTCCCTCCCCAGAGGTCCAGCCACCCACCCAAGGCCATCAGCTCCACCCCACCCGCTGGTTCTGCCCAGCTCTGCTACTCTCTGAAACACTCTTAGGCTGAGCCCTTGCTGCCCTGGACATGTCCCCACCTTGTCCCCAGTCCACCTTCTCCTCCTGGGTGTGTGCGTGAGCACGTCTCCTAAATAGTGGCTGGGCAGCAAAGTGGAATCCAGGCTTCCTGCCATCACCTCACGTGTGGTCGTGAGGAGCTCTGTGTCCTGCAGAGTCCCGCACCCAAGACACCAGGGCTGCAGGAAAGTAGGTTAAGGGCAGACTTGGGACATGCGGGGCTGCAGAGGTGAGCGCCCCACCCTGCCTGCCAGAAGCTGCCTTCTTGCATGCAGACTCCTGGGCGTCGGTCAGCTGCCCTGGGGGCCTGGGGGCGGGCAGGGCTGCCTGCTCTCCAGCCTGTGCCTGCTGCCTCTTCCCCCAGGCTCCCTGCTGCAGGCACACAGGCACACATGTGCAGAAGGCAAGCGGGGGCGCTCGTGGGGGAGCGAGTTTGCCTACACTCTGATTGTTTGCCTGGCTTGTGCCCTCTCCCAGTGAAGATCGTCATCCGCGGGGACAGGAACACGGGCAAGACAGCGCTGTGGCACCGGCTGCAGGGCAAAAAGTTCGTGGAAGAGTACATCCCCACGCAGGAGATCCAGGTCACCAGTATCCACTGGAGCTACAAAAGTGAGGGGGCGTGGCCTGCGGGGGAGGGGGCTCTCCTGTCACCCCCAGCCTGGGGTCTGGCGGGCTCGGCCTGTGGGGGCTGGGGGGCACTCCTGTGACCCCCAGCCTGGGGTCAGCCCTGGGACACCACACACGCAGCTTTGGGGTCGCCCTGAAGTCCCCACTCCTGCAGCAGTCTCGTCCACATCGGGGTTGGTGCCAGGGGCTGGGCCCCGGCCGTCAGGGGCAGACCGTCTGGGCTGCAGCACACACTGGCCTCAGCAGACAGCCTCCTCGGCCCTCGGAGCCCAGCTCTCAGCGCCCGTGTGAAGCCCCACCCCCACAGGGGCCTGGGAGGGGTTTGTTGGCAGGATCCCCTGGGGGGCAGAGCATGGCAGCCACCCGGGCATGACCAGGATGGCGGGCCCCCTCTCCCCTCGTGGGGGTCGGTGACCACTGGGGCCCTGCGTGGAGGCGGAGAAGCCGCTCTTCACGCTCAGGAGTCATGACAGTAAAAGGCCTTGGAGCCATTTTAAACATTCCTTGTCAACGAAAAACCAAGTCCCATGAGCCAACAGCAGGATACCCAGGTCTTGGCAGACCTGACCCCCTCCTGGCGACTGCCAAGCCACAGTCCAGGGCAGCTGTGCGGGCTCGGTGTGGCCCTGCCCACCGACTGCACCGGGGCCTCACCCCAGGGGGCCCCTTCTTGGTTTGGGTTGAAGCTCTGTCCCTCCTCTGGGTGGCACGCGTGTCTCTCCCCTTTCCCCACGGGATCCTGGGCAGGTGGGAAGCCCCAGCCACCTGAGGATGAGCCCCAGACCTCACCCCAGACTGGCGCCCCCTAGACACCGCTGCCGAAGCGCATCTGTGGAGTCGCTGGGAGCAGGCCTTCCCCCACCAGCCAGGGGTGCCAGGCACTGGCTGAGTGCAAGCCTGCCCTGGGGGTGCCTTTAGGACACGGGGTCCTGTCACCTGAGCACGTGTCCAGACTGCTCCCTGCCTTCCAGGGAAGGAGCGTCCCAGACGTGGCACCTGTGCCTGCGCAGGAGCCCTGGGGGATGCGCGGGGGGGGGGGGGGGGGGGGGGGGGGGGGGGGGACTGTGACACCTGTCTGGCCCCTGGAGGCCTGGCTTTGAAACCGCAGGTTGACACTGGGAGCTGATCCTGCTGTCTTCCCCCATTTTAGCCACTGATGATATCGTGAAAGTTGAAGTCTGGGACGTGGTTGACAAAGGTGAGTCCGTCGGGAGCACCCTCTTTCCCTTTCGGGCTCGCTTCCTCCTGCAGCTGAGGACAGCTGTGTTCCCTCCCTCTGGGCAGCTCCTCCGCTGCCCCCTTGAGCCCCGTTCCTTCAACCCGGCTCCCGGGCAGGCTCGCTGTCCGCTCCAGGAGCAGGCGGGCTGGCCGGAGGCCGGGCTCCGTGCCGGCTGTGATGGCAGCTCCTGGATCTGCAGTGAGGGCTGAGTGCCCACTGCTGACTGGTCAGGCACCGTGACCGCTGCTGTCCCATGTGCGTGAGGCCCCTGCTGGAGGGGCGGGGGGCACAGGGAGTAGCTGCCCTCGGGCACAGCACTTCCACCCCATGACTGTGTCTGTCTTTCCTTAAGGAAAATGCAAGAAGCGAGGCGATGGCTTAAAGATGGAGAATGACCCCCAGGAGGTGAGCTGGTCTGTTCCGTGTGGCCCCGACTTCAGGGGCGGTTGTGAGCAGGTGTCTGCACTGCAGCCCCTCTGCCTGCCTGGCACGACCCTCCTGAGGGCCGTCTGTGCTGGCGCCAGAGGGATGCAGAGGCCTCTCCTGGGCAACCTGGGCAGCGTGGGGTGGTGGGCTGACCGAGCTGCTGCTCACGTCCGTGGCCACCGCCTTACCCCACCTGGGGCTGCAGTGACCTGGCAGGTGTTCAGGTGGGGGCTCACATTTCGCTCCTGGCACAGAGGCCCAGCCTGCAAAGGCACAGGCGCGCCTGCAGGGGAGGCCTGGGCACACATGCCCACCTGTGGCTCCACAAGGACTGTCCCACGACCGGGCTCTCCTGGCCTGTGGCAGGCTCTGCCGGCCTCGAGGGCCTCCTGTCCACTCTCAGCCTCCTGACAGTGGACCGGAAGGTTCTGTGACCACCCGGCCCAGGTCTCTGACCTCCGTGGGCATGTTGCACTGCCCCCAGCACGACAAGCCTCCCTGTGCGGGTTCTGGAAGATTCTCTGGGGCTGTGTCCTCAGGTCTGGGACGTGCTTCAGCCCACTGGTTCCCGTGGTAGCGCCTTCGTGAGCCCCGCGCACAGGATGCCGCCAGCAAGCAGTGCGGGGACACCAGCCGAGGGCAGGCTCCATGTGGCCGCGCCGGTTGGCCTTTCATTGACTGTTTTTTCCCCCAAAACAAAAAGAGCTGATGTCTTTCCAGTTTAAAAGACGTATTCAGCCTTCATCGGGTGGCGGGTGCTCATGTGCCGGACCCGGCCGTCTCTGAGGCTTGCTCCTGCATCCGCAGGCGGAGTCCGAGATGGCCCTGGACGCTGAGTTCCTGGATGTGTACAAGAACTGCAGCGGGGTGGTCATGATGTTCGACATCACCAAGCAGTGGTAAGGGCGCCGTGAGTCCCAGGACTGCGCCCCGCGCTGCTCCAGGGCCGGCCCTGGGCTGGGAGCGCCCCAGCCACGCAGCCTCGTGGAGCCGCCAGCCTGGGGGCCTTGGCACTCAAGAGTGGAAGTGGGGCTGGAAGCAGAGCCAGGTGGGGTGCTCACGTCTGCGCCGGACGGCAGGCCGGGGTGGGGGAGGCACACGGCCCCCAGCCACGCAGCCTTTGCTGAAGACACCGTCTGAGACGCAGTGTCAAGTGGGGTCTGTGCTGGGGTCCCCAGACCCCACGCTCCTGGGCTCGCTGGGAGGGCTCATCACGGCGTCTCGTCACAGCCAAGGCTCGGGAGCAAGGTGCACAAAGAGGGACGTGCAGAGGTGTGGGGACACCCTCCACGAGCCCTGAGGGTCATGTCCACATGTGCTCACGTGGGTGGGGCCTCGTCCTCAGCTCTAAGCCGTGACAGCACCCCACGTGGGGCGAGCCCCAGTGCCAGGCCCTGCTGATGCCCGGGACCCCGGCTCCAGAAGGGAGTCAGTGGCCGACGGGCGCCCTCCCCTCATGACTTGGGCCAGCCTTGCCAGAGGCCTCTCCAGGCCGGCGGCCTTGAGTCTGCGCGCCGCCCTGAGAGATGCTGCCGCACTGTAGAACTGGGGACGCTCCGAGCAGCCCTGCCTTCCCCAGAGCCGCCACACCTGTGCCCACGCCCCAGGCTGCCGCTGAAACCTGCCAGGATGTGGCCCCTCCTGGTATGGGCGTTCCTTTACCACGTGACCCCCACATCACAGCTGGACACAGGCTTCACCCACTCAGCTTGGGGTTCCTGTCAGTGACTTGGGTCCCTGGGGTCCAACACAGCTCCAGCCTCGGCCAACACTCTCGGGACCCGCCATCCCACCTGTAGGGATGGACGCCTCAGTGCCCACCGAAGACAGGGCACCAATCCACGTGTGAGCGCCCCCAGCAGCGACGGCGCTCAGCAGGAAGGGGTGCCGTGTGGCCTGGAGGCCAGACCTCCTGCAGGAGAAGCAGCTCTGCCTCCGGGCACAGCCGGGCTGGGTGGCCCCACCCCAGGGGCCAGGGGTGCCCTCCTATCCTGGGACCAGCATGGGCGCTGGCACGGCCCCGCTGGCCTCGTGTGCCCCGTCACCCCAGCTGAAGCACCTGGCCCAGGCTGGATGGGCTGTGGCCAGGAGGCCCCTGTGGGAGCCACAGCGGACGAGCAGGACGAACGTCCCTGCACCTCAGGCTGCGGGTGGAGGGGGGCCGGCAGGGAGGCTGAGCCCGGCCAGGAGACCCAGCAGAGGGGGCTCGCAGACCCAGGGCCACAGAGCACCAGGGAGCTCGGCTCCACTCCCGTGGTACCAGGGTGGTGGCAGCGGGCACTGTCCCCATCACGCAGAAGAGTGTGCTGGGACACCCCGGGGTTTCCGGTCAGGCAGCTGTGTGCACAGAGCATGCACGTAGTGGCCAGAGGCGGGCAGGCTCCGGGTTAGAGCACCACGTCCGACCCTGCATCTAGGCAAGGGTTAGGGGGGCACTTCCTTGCATAGCACTCAGGAGAGACCGTGTCAGGACGGCCAGGGGCCCCGCCCCCACTGAAAGTAGCCTGGGCGCACGATGCCCATGGGGTGTGGACGGGTCCAGGGACACGTGGGCACAGGGCAACCCCTCGGGCTGTCTTGCGCGGTGCGTGGTGTGCGCCCCGGGGGTCCTCTGACACCGCGCCCATGCCCTCCTTGGGTGGCAGCTCAGGCAGGTCTCTCCCCGTGTGCTCCCCTAGGACCTTCAACTACATCCTGCGGGAGCTGCCCAAGGTGCCAACACACGTGCCCGTGTGTGTGCTGGGCAACTACCGTGACATGGGCGAGCACCGCGTCATCTTGCCCGACGACGTGCGCGACGTCCTCGACCACCTGGACAGGTGTGCCGCCCCAGACACCCGTGCCCCCACCCCCAGGCAGGCCTGGTCACACCACCCCAGCCTGAGCCTTGGCCGCCCACCAGCTGCAGGGCCCGAGGCCCTCCTGGCGCGGTCAGGACCGAGCAGCCCCAGGTGTGAGGCTGGTCTGGGCATCCCCTGGAGGGCGCCCAGCTGGGGAGAGCCGTCTGCACCTCATGTCTCCACCTGGAACTGTGGGCCCCCCACCCGCCGGTTGACGCGGTGCCCCAGGGCTCACTGCCCCCAGGATGGCCTGGCCCGGGTGCACCCTGGGCCCCGAGGGCCTGCCCCCACTGCCCTGGCTGCCTCAGCCCCGCCCGTCTGCTTTCCTGTGAGCAGGCCCCCCGGATCCTCTTACTTCCGCTACGCCGAGTCCTCCATGAAGAACAGCTTCGGCCTCAAGTACCTGCACCGGTTCTTCAACGTCCCCTTCCTCCAGCTTCAGGTGAGCCCGCCAGCAGGGGGCAGAGCTCAGAACCACCAGGTGGGGTGCCCTAGGCTGGGCGGGGAGCTGGGCCCTCCTGGGACCAGAGGCCTGGCTTGGGGCCCCCACGTGGCCATGCCACTATGTCCCTGCCATGGGCCTAGGCGCTCTGGCGACAGCTGCAGGGGCAGGCTGAAAAGCCCCTGCCCTCCCCCCACCCCGTGGGCCCCTCTCGGTGGGAGTCTCACTTGCCCTTTTGTTGGGGGATGCGCTTAGATTTACAGAAAAGACAGAGGCTTCCCGTGCCCTGGCTCAGCTCGCCCTGCCCCTCCAGAGCGGTGTCCCTCACATTGCGGTCACAGCTCTGCAGACTGATGGCCTCTCAGACATGTCTGGCTCGGGGTCTTACCTTAGACGAGCGATGGGCTTTCAGGGCGAGAGGCCAGAGGTGACAGCCCTGCTCTTCACGGGGCCCAGACGCACATCACCCCACAGTTTGTCCCTGGGATGCTGGCCTGTGACTCCCGCCGCCATAGAGGCCTCGCTACTTTCTCTAAAAGGACGTAGAGCTCACGGGCAAAAGCAGCCGTCTTTCCTCCTCTCTCGCCTTCTGAAGAGAAGAGGCCCCTGAAGGCCAGGATGCGGGCACTCGCCCCTCACCTGCCCTTTCCTTGGGGACCCTGGGGGTTGATCTGCATCACCCTTAGCTGTGCCTTTAGCTTCCTGTCCAAGCACAGCGTGCGCACAGTCGCAGGAAAACACCCCCAGCGTGGGCTGAAGGGTGACAGCGGGCGGAGTGGAAGGTGGAGCCGTTCTGACACGAGCCCGTGTCTCAGCAAGTGCTGGGGCCTCTGGGGCACCTGTGTGAACCTGGTGCTGTCTCCCGGTGCTTCACGCACGCCGCGACCTCTGCCGCTGGAGCTTCACGGAGCCACCAAAGCATCTCACCAGCCCCCATGCGCGGCCCTGCGGGCTCCCGGCCCCGCGGCGGTCTTGTGTATCGGGGGCCACCAGGCCAAGGGGCGATCACCCCGGTGACGGCCCGGCTCCACCGACTTCTTGTCTGCAGAGGGAGACGCTGCTGCGGCAGCTGGAGACAAACCAGCTGGACATCGACGCCACGCTGGAAGAGCTGTCGGTGCAGCAGGAGACCGAGGACCAGAACTACGACATGTACATGTTGGCCGGGCTGTGGGCGCGCAGACCCGCGGGGGGCGGGGAGGGGCGGGGCCTGCCGGGGTGCGCCGGGCCCGGCCACGCCCCCAGCAAGCTCTGCGCTTGGTGGGCAGCGCGCATGCCTCCAGCCCCGCGGAGACTTGTCCGCGCCAGGAGCTGCTGCTCAGACACCAAGGCACATTAGCTCTGAGTGTGGTCCAGGCCCTGGGCCAGCCCAAGGGGGCCTTGCTGCAGTCAGGCCTCAGCGCTTCCTGGGAAGCAGACGAGATACCAGGCTCTTCCCCAGCCTCCCTACATGGGGGTCGGACACGCTGGCTCTGCCGCCCCTGCCCGCCAAGCACTTCTGGCTGGGCCTTTCTCGATGGGTGTGATGGGCGCACGGAATGGCTTTCAGTCCCCTCGAGCTGCCTCTGCAGCTGTGCCCCAGAGAGCCATCTGCCCCAGCCGTCTGCCCAGACCGGCCCAGCTGCTAGCTGCCTGATGTGTGGCCCGGGGCACTACTGACCAGCCACGTGTCCACCCCAGGCCCTGCACGCCTGGCAGCCCTGTTTGCCGGCCAAGGCGCAATCCCCGTTTTGATGTCAGTCTTCCCGGCTGACACCCATGGAGACAGCTCCTTGTCCCTGGGAGGGCACGGGGGTGGACCCAAACCTCCTGGCTCTTGATAGCAGAGGGAGGGGTGTTGTTCAAGCACGTCCAGCAGGATGGCTGACCTGTGGGGAGCAGCCCTAGCGGGCACCCCTCTGATCCACAACATGGAGGGTCCTGGGTGGGACACGTGTTCTCCGGGGAAGGCCTGGCCCCAAATTCCCCCTAAAACGTGTCCTGTGTTCTGTTGGGTGTTCTGGGGATTGGCAGCCACTTTCCCGCCTGTGCTCAGGGCTGCGGTTCAGGCAGGGCCCTCATGTCTCCTCGCCCCCCCCAGGGGCCTCAGGGAAGGGCTTATGGGCCTCCCTGGAGGCAGAGCCAGCTTCTGGTTCTGAAACTGCAAGAGGAGGGCAGCAGAGGTCATCGAGGTGGGGGCGTCTTCCCCCCCCCCCCCCCCGTCGGGCTGGCCTTGCTGTGGCTAACCAGCTCCTGCCAGGTCTCCTCGAACTGAACTTGGGTGCCAGGTTCCCTGGTGAGCTGGCAGCCAGAGCCTCCCCCTATGGTGCCCACCCCCTGCCAACCCCAGGATGGTCCCTGGAGAAGGCAGCATCCTGAAGGCTCGGTAGTGGTGTCCCCGCAACCTGCCCTAACAGCTGGGGGAGTGGATCCCACCCCAGCCCCTGCCAAGACCCCATACTGTGCCTGCCCCACGCCTGCCCCACCCCATCTCCACACACCAGCCTAGAGGTGAGGACGCCAGCTCTCCACACCTTCCTTTTGTTTGAAAGCCTGGCCCCCCAGAGGAAGGCCCTGCTCGGGCTTCCCTGACACCAGCATCCTCAGCCAGGGGGAGGTGGTGTCCAGGACCCTGGCGCAGGGACCCTGTCACGATTAGCACAGCAGCTCCAGGGACCTCACACAGAGCGGGCCTGTGCTTGCACGGGCAGGTATGTGCTCACGCGGCCCTGTCTCCCACAGCTTCCTGGAGATGATGGAGGCGCGCAGCCGCGGCCACGCATCCCCACTGACCACCAACGGGCAGAGCCCATCCTCTGGCTCCCAGTCTCCCGTGGTGCCTCCGAGCGCAGTGTCCACAGGGAGCTCGAGCCCCAGCACGCCCCAACCGGCTCTGCAGCCGCCCCTCCAGGCCCCCCAGGTGCCCCCTGCCCCCTCTGAGGCCCTGCCCCCCCCAGCTGCACCTCCCCGACGCAGCATCATCGCTCGGCTGTTCGGGGCTGCGCCAGCAACGGAGGCAGCCCCCCCACCCCCAGGTAGGCCCCCACCCCTGAGGAAGCCCCCCACCCCCAGGGAGGCCTGGAGCACAGCCCTGTCTCCCTGGCCCCGGGAGGGACAAGGTCCCTTTCCTCCCGGGCAGGCGAACCCGCAGCCCGGCCACACCATCCCACTCATGGCCCAGCCTGGGGGGAGGGGTCGCTGAGGGTGAGCTGGCACCCACTGTCCACAGAGCCGGCCCCAGCTGTAGAAGCCTTGGCGAAAGTCCAGAACGTGGAGGACTTTGTTCCTGAAGACAGCCTGGACCGCAGCTTCCTGGAGGACCCAGTTCCCTCCAAGGGCGACCAGAGACTGGGAGCCAGGGGCCCCCCAGACAGCGACAGGTGAGGGCAGGGCCCAGAGGCACACGGCAGCTGGGGCCATCCCAGCTGGGCCATCTGCCCGTCAGCCGTGGATGCCGGGACACATGCCCGTCCACGTCTGGGGGCTGGGAACAGAGCAGAGGTGCGCGGAGATGGAAGGCAGCACAGCTCCAGGCCACAGCCTGGTCCTCGGTGCCCCCACCCTCGCCCACCGCATCCTGGTCAGTGACTTTGGGCTGGCACCCTTCAGAGCACAGCTGGGTGGAAGGAGCCACCATGCGCTTCTCCCCAGGGTGGGCGGGCACGCAGGGGAGGCTCGGGCTTGTGGCGGCCCGCAGCCCCCGTGCATTCAGCCCTGCCCAGCGCCCTGCCCACGTCGGACCCGCCCCCAGCTCTGCCTCAGTCACAGACTGGTGGCCCTTCCCTGGAGCGCCCCAGGCCGCCCTTGCAGCGGTGCCCCTTGGCTACGTCCACGCAGGGCGGAGTAACCCCATAGGCCCAGGCTTGGAGGCCACAGTGGCCGCTGTGTACCCTCCTCGTGATCTCTGACAGCCCCACCCTCCCTGCAGTGATGGGGAGACCCCCGGAGGGAACCCGCTGGTGGCAGGTTTCCAGGACGACGTGGACCTTGAAGATACGCCACCCCGCGGGCCCCTGCCACCCATGGGCCCTGTCCCCAGGGAGGACATCATTCTGTCCAGCGGGGAGGAGGCAGAGGAGGGGGCAGGGCACCGCAAGGCCACAGTCCTGGCCCCCCAGAAGTGCCCTGAGCCAGAGACCAGAGGGTATGTTGCGGGGGCGGAGAGGCAAGGGTGCCGGAGGGGAGGGGAGGTGGGGAGGCAGCCTCGGCTCTGACACTCCTTGGCATCCTCAGGTCCTCCACGAAGGCCTTGGGGCCACCCCGGAACGTGGCTCCCAGGGTGGCAGAGCCCCGCCGGCCACGTGGCGCCAAGCCTCGCCCTGAGGGCCCCTCTCGCGGGCTGGAGGAAAGCACAGAGAAGCCGGCATCGTCAGAGAGCGACCCCGAGGGGCCCATCGCTGCCCAGATGCTGTCCTTCGTCATGGATGACCCGGACTTTGAGAGCGACTCGGACGCTCAGCGGAGAACGGTGAGGACCAGCCTGGTGCCCACACCGCCTGCAAGCCCAGGGCAGCTGGGGGTGGACGGTGAAAGCGCTGCCCGAGATACAGGGGCTTCTAGGGCCTGGTCAGGCCAGCTGGGGACTGCAAGGCTGCCCCATGGGGTGCTGTGTATTCCATGTCCAGCTGACCCTGCTCTGGGGACGGCTGGGGGCTGCCGTGTCACAGCTGCCACACGTGGGCCATCCTCACTGGGGGAGCCTGGCCCCGGAGCGGGGGTGGGTAATGGGAGTGCCTGAGAGTCACGTGACAGCTGGGGGTTCTGCGGCTGACCCGCCTGCTCCCATCCAGGGCGAGTTCCCTGTGCGAGAGGACCTCTCCGACCTGACCGATGAGGAAGCTGGCCCCATGCAACCCCCCGCGCCCCCCAAGCCCTTGGCTCCCTCCTTCAGACTGAAGGACGACTCTGACCTCTTCGGGCTGGGGCTGGGAGATCCCGGCCACAAAGACAGCAGCGAGGAAGGTAGGCAGGTCGGCATGCCTGCCCCTTCCTGCGGGGCACCAGCTGACCTTGCCTTCACCTTGACCCGGGGCTCCAGAGCAGAGCAAGGGGCCACAGATAGGCCTCTGACAGGCCAGAAGCCCTGCTCAGCCTTGCTCTGCACAGCCTGTTATGTCCTGACCACCTCCCACCTCAGGCACCAGACCTGGGCCACGTGGGAGGCCTCTGCTCCATGGGAGGCGGGCAGAGCGCTCCTGGGCCTTCGCGGAAAGCTGGCCTGGTCTCTGGGCCCACGGGGACCCATGGTCTCTGGCTTGGGGCTCCCGGCATCATCCCAGCTCATCTGGGCCGCTCGAGCCTAGAAGCTCACCTGGGGCCTCCCTGGGCCTTTCTCGTCCTGAGTGTCAAGGAAAGGACGTCTGTCTGCAGGAGCGGCCTGGGCCATGCCCAGACCCAGGGCAGGGGCTGAAGGGCCGGGCGCTGCCCAGACCCAGGGCAGGGGCTGAAGGGCTGCGTGCTGGCTCTGGGCTGTGCACACACTGGGGACCCGGGGACCCTGGCTCAGACAGGACCTGCCCACCCCCGGCGGCTTAACCCAGGCTTCCCTCCCCTGCCAGGCCTGGAGGCCCAGGGCGGGCCTGGCCTCAGGCCCAGGGCGCTGACGCCACCTCTTGTCAGCAGATAAGGAAGGCAGGCCCCCCACAAAGGAGAAAAAGAAGAAGAAGAAGAAGGGCAGAGAGGTACCCGCGTCCCAAGCCCCCGGGTGTCCTGGGACAGCCCTGCCCACCCAGTCCCCCTGACACCGTGCTGTGCCCCTCCAGGAGGAGGACAAGGCGGCGAAGAAGAGGAGCAAGCATAAGAAGAGCCGGGAGCGGGCGGACAATGAGGGCAGGGACGAGCGGCGGCGGCGGCCCCGGGGCCCACAGAGGACGGCCCTGGACGAGCTGGAGGCCTTCCTGGGCGGCGGGGCACCTGGCGGCCCCCTCCGCGGTGGCGGCGACTATGAGGCGCTCTAGGCCCCATCCCTCGGACCACGGGCGCTGCGTGCGCTGGGGGCTGGGCCTGCCCTGCAGGGAGGGGCGGCAGGAAGCCAGCCCCCAGCGCTTCTCAGGGATGGGACAGGCCGAGGAGGCCCATGAGGCTGTTTACAGGGGGGTGCCGTCCCCGCCACCCCGCAGGCCCCTGCTCACCCCGGCCCGCCGCACGCGCTCACCTGGCCTGCTGCATGCGGGCCGTCCCCGCTTCCTGCTGCAGCTCGCCGGCACTGCAGGCCTCCATCCCCGGACCCCGGGCCTCCCACGCGCAAGGCCAGGCTGTGCTGGTCCCTCTGCGGGGGCAGCCCTCCTGGGCACGGCGTCCGGCTTTGCACCTGAGCTCGGGCATGCGCGGCCGAGCAGGAGCCCTCCCACTCGTGTCCTCCACTGCCCCCCACACCACTCGGCCCATAAAGCTCTCCTGTCTTATTGCGCGTCCGTGTGCTCCTGTGGGGCCCTGCCAGGTCGGCCGGGTGGGCAGGAAGGTCCCAGGCTCCCTGCTGACAGGCCGTGGCCCTTCTCCCTGCCAGGCGACTGCTCTCGGGGATAGGGAGCCTCAAGCCGGCCCAGCCCCACTCGCACCATGCCCCGTGTGGGCAGGCCAGTGCAGCCGCCATCCACATGCCTGGTCCCACCACTGAGGGTGGCCGTGAACCCCTGCTCCCACCTGGCACTGACCTCAGCCCTGCAGGCCCCTCCACCTGTCAGTAGGGGCCTGCCCCACTCACCAGCCACTGCCCACCACTACCCAAGACTGCCCCCTCCAAGGGCAAACACTGCCCTCTAAGGCCGAAGAGGGGCTGGTGAACAGGCTGCCCTCTCCCAAATTCTGGTGCCTAGAGAGCACCACATGCAGGACGCGGATGGACAACGATGACAGGACAGGCGCTGGTAGCTGGGCACCACCGCTGAGGGCTCCCTGTAGCCCAGCTGGGGAGGCTGGCTATCCTTGTAGTGCCCACTAGCATGAGGACCAGACCTGGAACTGGCCCAAGGGCCCCTCAGCTGACAGGCCCGGAACATGGCCCATCCCACCCTCGGGAGCTGCGGACACCAGCGCCCTGCCCATCTGCCAGCTGGTACTTGGCTAGCTCAGCCTCGTGTGAAAGGCTGGAGGGGGTGTCACCATGCAGTTCAGGGCACTGGGACCCCCACCTGCCTGGACACTGGCACAGGGGGCAGAGAAGCCTGTCTGGGGGAGGCCATGCAACGGGGGACAGGAGGCAACAGAAGCCCGGGTGGTGCCCACGTGCCTGGGGAGGGCTTGGCATGGACAGGCCGGCAGCACAGAGGCCAGCAGGGCGTGCGGCTGCCCATCTGCTCCTGCCTAGGTGGGCCACAGGCGTGAATTCCGGGAGCTGTCCACGGTGCAGCCAGGGCTTGGGCCTCCTCCAAGGCCGGCCAGGCTGCCCGCTGCCCTCAGGCAGGTGGGGCCGAGCAGGACGGGTGAGGGCTCCCCGGCCCTACGTCTTCTCGCCGGACCCCAGGCCTGTACCTTGAGGGCGCAGAGAGCCCCTCACCGCGCGCCCAGCTCAGACCCAAGCAGGAGCCAGCGCGCCACACAGGTCCCTGGCCCACCGCGCCGCCCCTTTAAGTGCAGTCCCGCCGGCAGCCATCGGGGGCAGCACCGAGCGGCCCGGCAGCCTCGCGCCGCTGCCTCGAAGCTTCTGCCGGTGCCGGGGCCGCGGCGGCGCGGGGGACGGCGGAGCGCGCGCGGGCCTGCGCAGACCGCCGGGCGCGGTGCGGGAGCACCGCCCAGGTAAGGGGTCCAGGCCGCTGCCCCGCGGGTCTTCCGTGAGTGCGGCGCCCACGAGGACGGGGACGCTGAGCCCTCGGAGGATGGCGGTCCCCACCCCCGGGGGCTAGGGGCTGGGCCGGGTTGCGCGCCGGGGAGGGCCACCCGCCGGGCTCAGGCCTGGGACCCCGGCGGCGGCGGACCGTCCCATCCCCAAGGGAAGGGGTGTCGCCCAGTCTGGTTCCTCGGGGCCGCGGTAGCGCCAAGGCCGGGCTGTCACCTCCCTGGGGCGGAGCCTCATACCCTGTCATCCAGCCCCCAGTCCTGGCCTGGCTTCAGGGTGGGAGGGGGTGGGAGAGGGATGGGCCTGAGGCTGAGATGGGGACAAGCACTGGGCCCAGGTGGCCCTGACCCGGGGGTGGGGTGGGGGCGCAGCTCTGCTGGCAGGAAAGCCCTGGCACACCGGGGACACAGGGTCAGCCAGACCAGAGGTCCTGCCAGGTGAGCGCCCAGCTCCCCGCTTTTCTGAGCTCACCTTGGAGCATGCTCCCCGAGCCTGTGAGGAGGTGGAGACCCTGAACGACTGTCTGAGCACCCCCCAACCCCCAGCCTGTCCAGGCTCTGGGCACCCAGAGAAGCCACGGGCCCAAGTCTGAATGTGCGCCTGGTACAGAGGGGTGGACCCCAGCTCAGCCTGCATGCGGGGGCATGGAACCTCAGGTTTCCATGGAGCTCTCCCGTGATGCTGTGGGGAGGGCCTGCCAGAGAATTGCGGGTGGCGGAGGCTTGATCCACCCACTGCCCTGCCTCCCCTGCTGGCAGCCTCCTGGCCTGGTGCGCTGCTCAGGGACCTGGGGGCAGCCTTGAGCTCACACACCCCCACGTGGTCCAGCAGCCAGGGCCTGGTTTCCGGCTACGGTGCGCTCGCTGCAAAGATGGGGGGGGTTGCTCTCCTGGCCTCGTGACAGCCCTAAAGAGTTTGGTGGGTTTCAACCACCCAAGGAAGGGGAAGAATCAGAGGCGGTTCCTGCAAAGCAAAGGGAGCTTTAGGCCCCAGGTATGATCTCCGGGAGCACTGCTGTGGCCAGAGCCACACGGAGACTGAGGGTAGGGCAGCAAGCCCATGAGCCTCCATGCCACGTCTGGGCCTGACGGGGCCACTTCGGGGCCTGCAGGGGCCTCTTGCGCTGGGCGTTGACACAGCCCTGGAGGAGGGCTGTGTGTCCAGCCACTCCAGTTGGGGGGGCCAGGGGGCACAGGAGGCTGGTAAGGTTAAGGCTGGGCCCAGGGGCTTCAGACTGCAGCATGGGGGGCTTGCTCTGCACTAGTGTTAGGAGGGGGCTTCACCATCTGCTTACAGAAGCCAGCACCTTAAAGCAGTCGTGAAGGCCCCCAGTGAGCACACAGCTGTTCCAACTGTGGGCACCAGTGGGGTGGTCCCGGGGTCACACCCTCACTCTTCCTACCCCACTGCTGGCCTGTCCCAGTGGTCACAGTGAGCATAGGCGCTCGGGGACCGCTGCGATGACATGCCCTCTCTGGTCACCCCCCTCCTCCCAGCAGAGAGTGGCCCAGAAAGGATGGTCTGGAGGAGGGGGCAGGACCCGAGCGGCTGGACAGCTGGGCTCCCCCTGCAGGGGCCTCTGACGCCGGCATGGAACACGTGCCTGTGGCCGCAGGCCTTGGCTGCCTCCCGGGCTGTGCCCCAGGTAAGCCGGGCCAGCGCTGGGGGTTAGCGGGGCCTGGGCTGCCGAGGGGCTGCCCTGACCCGCGTCTCCCCTCAGGGCGAAAGCCCCGAAAGGCCGAGTGAGCTGGGGCCTGGAGACTTCTTTTAAGATGACCCGCACCGACCCGCCGGACCTGCTGGTGTCGACCGTGTACCAGGACATCAAGGTGGCGGCCCCGGGGCCCGTGTCGAGGCCCCCGCCATGTGAGCGCCCCATGGCCCGGCCTGCGGCGCCCGCGCCTTTCAACAAGCGCCACTGTCGAAGCTTCGATTTCCTGGAGGCGCTGGACGGGGCGGCCATGGAGGCCCGCCCGGAGGCGCAGCCCCCGGAGCCCGCCGCGCCGCGCGCCCGATCCCGCGATGGCGAGACCCGGCGCCGCGCCCGCTCCAAGAGCACCCCCCGCACGCCCCCGAGCCTGGCGCCCGCGCCCGCCTCACCACCCGTGCTGCCGCGCCGAGGCCGAGAAACGCAGCGAGCGGCGCGGGCCGACGCGTCGCCCCGCCAGGAGCCCGCGTACCCCGCGCTGCGCGCGCTCGCCAACGAGCTGCACCCCATCAAGCTACAGCCGCAGCGGGGCGGCCCCGGCCGCATCGCGCCCCTCTGTGCTGCCGCCAACCGTTGCGCGCCAGCCGAGCCACCCGCGGGGCCCGCTCCCCATGTCCGCTGCCGCCTGGACATCAAGCCCGACGAAGCGGTGCTGCAGCACGCTGCCCGGGGCTCGCGGCCCTGCGGGCCCCCCGAGACCGCGCCCTGGCCCCGCGCCGCCCCGCAGCTCCACGGTCGCACGGTGCCGGGGCCGCGCCACGTGGCCCTCTCGCGCACCCCCACCCCCAGTGACTCGTACTGCACCGACCCGCGGGCGCTGTACTGCGACGGGCCTCTCCCTGGGCCCCGGGACTACGCGGAGCGCCGGAGTGTGCCCTTCACCACCCCGCCGGGGCCCACCCAGTTCTTCTACACGGAGGAGCCCGAGGGCCACCCTGGGGGCTTCATGGCCAGCCCTGGGCCGCCCTTCGACGGCTACTATCACAGGCCCTTTCTGCCCGAAGAGCCTCCGGGGCCCAGTCCAAGACGCGGGAGCGGGTACTACGCGGGGGAAGTTCGCACCTTCCCGGTCCAGGAACCACCCTCCCGCTCCTACTACGGGGAGGCCCCCCGCGCCTACGGCCCGCCCGGCGGCCCGCGTTATGCCCCAGAGGAGCCTCGAGCCCGCCCCGCCGCCCGCGCGTTTTACACTGAGGACTTTGGGCGGTACCGCAATCGAGACGCCCTGACGCGGACTTACCCGCACCCGCGAGGCAGCCCGGCCTGGGGCGACTGGGGCCCGCGGCCTTACCGCACCCTGCAGGTGGCGCCCCCGCCGGACCCCGGCCCGCTGCTCGCCTCGTGGCACGGCGGCACGGGCACCAGTCCACCCCGGCTAGCGACCGACAGCCGCCACTACTCACGCTCCTGGGACAACATCCTGGCACCAGGGCCTCGCCGCGAAGACCTCTTGGGCCGTGGCCGCAGCTACGAGAACCTGCTGGGCCACGAGGCGCGGGAGCCGCGGGGCACGTCCCCCGAAGGCCGGCGCCCGCCCGTCGTCGTGAACCTGTCCACCTCGCCCAGACGCTATGCAGCGCTGTCCTTGTCCGAGACGTCGCTGTCCGAGAAGGGCCGTGTAGGGGAGGGCCCGGCCCGAAACTGGTACGTCACCCCGGAGATCACTATCACCGACAACGACCTGCGCGCCGCTGAGCGCCCTGCCGTCAGGAGCTGGGAGATGCCGGGGAGCCGCCCCCGCCAGCCTCAGCCTGCGGCCCCCGACGGCCCCGCCTCTGGCCGCCAGCGCAGCCTCGAACAGCTGGACGAGCTCATCACTGACCTGGTCATCGATTCGCGGTCCCCGGCCGGCCAGGCGCTCGAGCCCGCGTCTGACGGCCTGGGCCGCCAGCTGCGGCGCCTGCTCGACTCGAGGCCCTCGGGGCCCGGGGGCCCGGCTCTGGCGCCGCGCTCGCCACCCGCGTCCGCCGGCAGCGCCGAGGAGCCCGCGGGCCAGGGGCAGGCGGCCGACGCCTCCCCTGAGCCCAGCGCCGACGAGGACGACCTGATGACGTGCTCCAACGCGCGCTGCGGGCGCACCGAGACCATGTTCAACGCCTGCCTCTACTTCAAGTCCTGCCACAGCTGCTACACCTACTACTGCTCGCGCCTGTGCCGCCGCGAGGACTGGGACGCGCACAAGGCTCGCTGCGTGTACGGCCGCGTGGGCAGCGTGTGCCGCCACGTGCTGCAGTTCTGCCGGGACAGCGGCCCAGTGCACCGCGCCTTCTCGCGCATCGCGCGTGTCGGCTTCTTGTCCCGCGGCCGCGGGGTGCTCTTCCTGGGCTTCCCAAGCCCCGGCTCCGCAGACAACTTCCTGCGCTTCGGCCTCGAGGGCTTGCTGCTGTCGCCCACCTACCTGTCGCTGCGCGAGCTGGCCACGCACGCGGCCCCCCTGGGCAGCTACGCTCGGGAGCTGGCGGCCGCTGGGCGCCTCTACGAACCAGCCGAGTGCTTCCTGCTCAGCGTGTCGGTGGCTGTGGGCCCCGGCGCCACCCCGCCCGGCGCCCCTGCCAGGCCGGCGCCTGCGCCGCGCAGCCCGGGACCCACTGTGCGCAAGTTCGCCAAAGTGGCGCTGGCGGCCGGCAGCCCAGCACGGCCACCCCCCGCGCGGGGCCGCGAACCCGACATGGAGACCTTGATCCTGACGCCGCCGCCCGGCACTGCGGGCCTAGACCAGGACGGCGAGGCGGGCCGGCGAGCGCGCGAGGTGGCTTTCATTCACATCCAGCGAGAGCTGCGGCTGCGCGGCGTCTTCCTGCGCCACGAGTTCCCGCGCGTCTACGAGCAGCTCTGCGAGTTTGTGGAAGCCAACCGGCGCTTCACGCCCACCACCATCTACCCCACAGACCGGCGGACCGGCCGCCCCTTCATGTGCATGATCATGGCTGCGTCCGAGCCGCGCGCGCTCGACTGGGTGGCCAGTGCGAACCTCTTGGATGACATCATGTGAGCCGCGGGGGAGCGTCCGGCCCTGCCCGATCCGCCCAGGCTCACCCTGAACCCCGTCAGGTCCGCCAAGCCCCGCCCAGCCCACCCAGGGCCCACCCCGAACCCCCTCAGGGCCACCAAGCCCCCCCCCCTCCCCTCCGGGCCGACCCCGAACCCGGGGCTCCGCG
>ML660779.1:11636880-11654745 GCA_007570785.1 Antilocapra americana
AAGCCCCGCCCAGCCCACCCAGGGCCCACCCTGAACCCCGTCAGGTCCACCAAGCCCCGCCCAGTCCACTCAGGGCCGACCCTGAACCGTCGGGTCCACCAAGCCCCGCCCAGTCCACCCAGGGCCCACCCTGAACCGTCAGGTCCACAAAGCCCCGCCCAGCCCACCCAGGGCCCACCCTGAACCCCGTCAGGTCCACCAAGCCCCGCCCAGTCCACCCAGGGCCCACCTTGAACCCCGTCAGGTCCACCAAGCCCCGCCCAGTTCACTCAGGGCCCACCCTGAACCGTCAGGTCCACCCAAGCCCCGCCCTGTCCCCTCAGGCCCCGCCCGCATCACCGCAAGCCCCGCCCCGTCGCGGTCTCCCGAAGCGCCGCCGCCTCTCCTCCTCTTTCCCAGTCCCTCTTCCCCAGTTCGCCCTCGGGCCTCCGTAGAAGCAGGTCCTCGACCGCTTGGTGCTCCCCGCTGGGAGTGGGTCTGAGGACTAACCCGCCCCGCCTTTATGCGGAGAGGTCACTACTGCAGACCCGACTGCGAGTGTCCGACTCGTCCGTCCCCTGCTCATCTGCAAGGCGTCCCTGGAGCCTCTCCAACCGCGGCTCGCCGTGGTCCAGGAGCCCGAGTTGACCAAAGCCTAGTCCTGTCCCTTTAAACTCACCCCCTACCCGCTTCCTGTGGTCTGGGATGCACTCTGCTCTGAGGCTTTTCCTCTCTGGAGGACAGATACGCTGGTCTCTGTGTGTCCGCATCCCGAACACGTCCTGGACTAGTGGGCACGCAGGGCCGGCGGGGACCTGCCTGGGGCCCCCCGCCCGTACTGGATCGGACTTAGATTCACTGACGGCGCTGCCCGCCCTGCTGCAAGGTTTAGGCCAACAGCAGTGAAGGGGTACTGGGCGGAGGGTCCTCAACCAAGGCACAAGCCAGAGGGGAGGGGGTCCTGGGCCGGGGAAGCAAAGGGGAGAGGCGCTGGCCAGAGCTCAGACCAGGCTGGGCATGGGTCGGGCTGCCTGCTCTCACCTGGCAGATGGCCCCAGGCGTGCGCCAGAGCGGCCCTGACCGCACAGGTAGGCGGGAGCAGGTGCAGAGGCTGGGTGAGCGCGAGCGGCCCAGAAGGCCCTCCAGCTGGGACCTGATCGTAGCCCTAGGGAGGACCGAGGAGGAGCAGGGCGGGGAACACGTAGATGGGAGCAGGGGCGGGAGCGAGCTACTTCCACAGGGCGGCGGTCCATCAGAGGCTTTGGGGGAGAAAAGGCGCAAACACCTGCGCGTTAGCTCGCTCTGGCTGCCCCTTGTGGGGCGGGCTGGACGCTTGAGGCTGGCGGCTGGGCTCCGGCCCAGGGAGTGCACGCTCCAGTGTCCGTCAGTGGGGTGCCCGCTGATCCTGGCCCGAGAGGGCGAGGCCCGGCGCCCGGAAGGGCCAGGTGGTGGGGGGCATCGATTCAATTAAATTGTGGGGCCCCCACCCCCTACTTCCGATTGCGGCGCTCACCCCCGACCGTGCACCCGCGCCCATCTCCCCTCGATCCACTTCCTCCACCTGCCTGCGCGCCTGCCTCGGCTCCGCGCATTCTCACCGGCCACGCGCCCCGCTTAGCCCCTCCCGCCTTCGCGGCCTCACAAACCCGCCGCAGCGCCCCCCGCCCAGGGGCCTCCGCTTTCGGCCCCACACGCCGTCCAGGAAAGACCCTGGACTGGGGTTACTTCCAGAGGGGGAGCGCTTTCGAACCAAGGAAAATATAACTCGAATGTAGCCACTGCTGCCTCGTTTTTTCGTTCAGAAAAGTGGGTGCGACGCTGGAGATTTTCGGAGGCGTGGGCAGCGGGCCTTCGGAATTAGGGGTGGGAAACCACTGAACAGCGTGGAGTGGGAGGCCGGAGAGAGGCGGGCTCGGACTCGGTGGGGACGGGGACGGGAGGCCGTGGGACTCGGTGGGGACGCGGGGCGGGGCGGGAGCCGGAAGCCGAGGAACTTGGTGGGGACGCCGGCGGGAGGCCGTGGGACTCGGTGGGGACTCAGGGTTAGGGAGGCCGAGGGACTCGGTGGGGACTCGGAGGGGACGCGGCCGGGAGACCGTGGGACTCAGGGGGGACGGGGGCGGGAGGCCGTGGGAATCCGGGGGATGAGGCCAGGAGACCGTGGGAGTCAGGGGGGAGACCGTGGGACTCGGTGGGGACGCGACCGGGAGACCGTGGGACTCGGAGGGGACGCGGCCGGGAGACCGTGGGACTCGGAGGGGACGCGGCCGGGAGACCCTGGGACTCGGTGGGGACTCGGGGTGGAGGAGGCCGAGGGGCTCGGGGGAGACGCGGCCGGGAGACCGCGGGACGGCAGGGGGAGTACCCGGGCGAGGCTCTCAGATACGCTGCGGGGACCGGGGGAAGCCAGGGCAGCGCACGTGGTCTGTGGGTGGAGTCAGGGCCAGTGCGGGCCCCTCGGGCCCAGTGGGCCGCCCAGCCCCCGCGAGGGGCCCGTCAGCCGGCCCCGACCCCCGGGAAGAGGCTTCTCCGTAGGCTGAAAGGAATCCGCAGCCGGCCGGCTCCTCGTTCCCCTTTAACGGGGGCCGGGGCGGCCACCGCGCTGCAAGGAGCTGGGACGCGATTGGCCCGTCCGCGCCGCCGGCCGGCCGCACGGTTGGCTGGGGCGCTGGGCCCGGGCAGCATGCCCCCGCGGGATTGGCCAGCAGCCGCCGGGCGCCGCCCCCGCGCGGGCCGCGCAGGCCGGGGTCGCGCGGGGCAGGGCTCGGGCCGCAGGGCCAGCGCGCTCCGGGAACATGGCGGCGGCGGGCCTCGCTCAGATCCCCGACGTGGACATCGACGCCGACGGCGTCTTCAAGTATGTGCTGATTCGAGTCCACGCGGCGCCGCCCTCCGGGGCCCCGGCCGGGGAGACCAAAGAGATCGTGCGCGGCTACAAGTGGGCCGAGTACCACGGTGAGGGCGGGGCCGCGCGCTGGGGGCGGGCCCGGCGGGCTCTGTGGGCGGGGCCGCCGCTGCGGGGCGGGGCCTCTGGTGCTGTGGGCGGGGTCGGCGCGGATATGGGCGGGGCCGGAGCGGGGCAGGGGTCGACCCTGAGCCGGGTCTCCTCGCCGGCTGGCTTGGGGGGTGGGGGAGGCATCCAGACTGTCCTGGAGACGAGGGGCTGCCGTGGCCCGGCCCCTCCCTTCTAGTCCCAGTGCCCCTGGCCGGGAGCACCCCCTCCTCCCTTTCCTCCCGTCCCAGTCCCAGAGGGTCTCCTCTCCTGGGGGCAGGGGGGGCCCCAGACCCCCTCTGCCCTGGCTGGCGCTGAGCCACCCTCCCCATTCCAGCTGACATCTACGACAAGGTATCAAGCGAGATGCAGAAGAACGGCTATGGCTGCGAGTGCCTGGGGGGCGGGCGCATCTCCCACCAGAGCCAGGACAGGAAGATCCACGTGTACGGATACTCCATGGTGAGCCCACAGCTGAGGGCCGCAGTCTTGGCTGGGGAACACCCTCCCTGCTCAGCCACAGAACCCTGCCTCCAGGGCCTGCAGCCTCCCTGGCTGACACAGGAACCTCTCGGGGTAGGAGGGAGCCACTGCCCGGCCCCCGTGGGCTGCCTGCTGTTCCGGCCCTGAAGGCCTTGCTGGGCTGCTGTTCTCCGGCACTTTGAGGCCTCCAGCGCTGCGTTGGGGCTCGGGTACCTGTCTCTCCCTTCACCACGTTACCTGCGGGGTCATGGGGCACCCAGAGCCCGCTCGGCCTCTGGCTGAAGGGCCCTCCTTCAAGAATGGCTCACCCTGGAGCCCAGACTTCCCCAGGAGAGTGGCTCGGGTGGCTAGAGGGAAGACAGCCTCCTCCCCAGCTGGCTCCTGGTGTCCCTGCTGCCTGGGGGCTCCCAGAGCCAGAACCGGGCATGTGAGAGCCACCTTCTTCCTTCAGGGTTATGGTCGCGCCCAGCACTCCATCTCCACTGAGAAGATCAAAGCCAAGTATCCAGACTACGAGGTCACGTGGGCTGACGATGGCTACTGAGGCCCACTCGAGGCCCGCTCTGTCCAGCAGCCCATGCAGAACTCTGCCCTCAAGACCCCTCCCAAGGGGCCAGACTGCACCCCCTAGCACTTTGCCACCCTGGCCGGGTCTCAGTGCCTGGGGTTCCTTCTCGGGAGAATTAAAAGTGTCGTCAGCTCTGCTGCTCCCTGAGCACCGTGTCTTGGTGTGTCTGTTCTCAGTGCTTGCAGCTAGAGTGGGTGGGTAGCTGAGAGCTGGAGGCTGCCCCTCACCCGGACCCACCCCGGGGGCCCAGGGAGCGGCAGTGCACACTCAGCCCTCTGGGGTCTGATAAGGGGGCCCGGCCGCTGCCCCGTTTATGGCCTGCTTCTCTGTGCACCTGCTGGCCCCGCGGTCATCTGGGAAGACGCCTGACAAGCCCTGACGCAAGAAGCTCGGGCTGAGTCCGTCCAGCCTTCGGAGGGGGGCTTCTCCCGCTATGGGGGGGCACCAGCAACCCCCGTCTCGGCCACTGCCGACTGCGGTCACAGCATCAGCATCAGAGCCCACTGCCACAGGCTCCTGCTCCAAGTAAACCGGGTGTCACACTTGGAGCCCCTCTCCCAGGACCCTCCTCCTGGCGCTGTGGGGAGCAGAGGCTTCCATCTCGCTGCGCCCACCTCCTCTGGGCCCAGGGGTCTCACAGGAGCCTCTCCAGGCAGGCGCCATCATCACACTTGGAAAGATGAGGAAACTGAGGCTCAAGTTAGGCAAGCTCCCAAGGCTGGACAGTGATAAACTGGGCAGCGCCTGGCTCCAGATCCTCTGCTGGGGTCAGTTCCACAAGGCCCAGAGCCCTCGGCTCCTCTGGACCCTGGCTGCGCCCAGCCCACAGCACGCTGCTCGGAGACTTGTCCACGAGAAAACAGTCATCTTTTTTAAGTGAGCAGTGAAGAGGAACCCACAGGCTGAGTGATGGGGAGGGACAGAGTCCCTGGTTGCTAGGGTTGCCCCCTCCCCGTGCAGGGAACTCAAGCCGGGTGCGGGGTCTACACAAGCTCAGTTCCTGCCCAGCTGAGTAGGACTCAGCAGGACCAGAGACCCCAGGAGAAGCGGCCGAGGCCTGTGCCCCTCAGTGCTGTCTCCAGCGGGGCCTCCACCAGACAGGGCTGGGCAGCAGTGGGCACCATGGCCGAGGCCCGACCTTCGGCCAAAAGGGGCCAGGCAAGTGGGAGCCCCCTGGGCCAGGGCCTCTCTTCCTGGATGCATTTACAGCCAGATGTTTGTCCTTGTCAGCACGGGGTGGAGCCAGGTGAGGGGCTGCAGATACAGAAAGGGCTGAGCCAGGTCTGCGGTCAGAGCAGAGTTGGCTGTGGGGCCTCAGGCTGATACCAGATAGAGTCCCCACCGGGCTTGCCAGGGTACACACCGCCCCAGGCTGCTCTGCCTCGGGCCTGACCATGCCTCTGCCCTGCCGCCTCCTACCTGCCGCCGTCTTGCTCCTGGGTGAGTTGCCGGGCCTGGCTCCTGAAGCAGGACCATCCGGGGACCCGGCTGCTGGGTCTGTGAGGAAGGAGGGATGCGGGCCCAGGATGGCCTGCAGTGGGGATGCCGGGCAAGCCCTTGAGGTCCTGGGGATGGCCCCGCTCAGGTAGGGGCCGGAGTCCAGCCCGCCCCGGCCCAGTCTCCACCCAGGCTGCAAGGCGAGAGGTCCCTGAAGGCAGACCCTAGTCGGCCACTCTCCACCTGGATGGAGACTGAAGGGGCCTGGGCTGCCCCGCGCAGCCCCTGTGGAGTTGTGCTGGACTCCGGTTCTCCCCAGGGAGGGACCCACGTCAGGGATCCTTGGTCCCTCGCACAGCCACACACCCCATCCTGACACAGCCAGCCTTTCCAGGGCCGAACATGCTCTCCCGACCCTGACAGTGACCCCCCCTCCCGGGAGCAGTTCTCCATGGGTTTCTGGCCCCCTCCCTGCACGATCTGTCCCGGCCCCAAAATGTCCCAGGATGCCCAACTCTGAGGGGTCTCTGGGTTTGGGAACAGCGGGACCTCCCTACCCTGGGCCACCTGGCCATCTCTGCTGGCAGCAGGGTGCCCTGGCTGGGCCTGGATCCCCAACCACTGCAGGACCCCCCGTGAGGCCGTCTGCAACTTCGTGTGTGACTGCAGGGGCTGCCCCGACGAGGCGCAGTGCGGTGAGCTGGGGCCAGGTGGGGCAGTGGTGGGGTCAGCCCTCGTGGCCGCCCCACCTGACCCCCTGCCCTCCCAGGTTACCATGGGGTCTCGCCCAGCCTGAGCGCCCCCTTCACCTGCGACTTCGAGCAGGACTCCTGTGGCTGGCAGGACATCAGCACTGCGGGCTACCGCTGGCTCCGGGATCGGGCGGGGGCTTCACCAGAGGGGCCGGGGCCACATGCGGACCACACCCTGGGCACTGACCTCGGTGAGGCCTGGGCAGGGCCCCACGCTGTCCCCACCCCTCTGTGCCCCCCGCCCCATCTCCTGACCTCTCAGCTGGCCAGGTTGGTACGCAGCAGTCGGCACACACCGCGGGAGAGAGGCGGCCACCGCGGCCCTGCGCTCCCCTGTCCTGCATGAGGCCGCCGCCACCTGCGAGCTGAGGCTCTGGTACCACGCGGCCTTGGGAGGTGTGCACCCCATACCCTGCGACCCAAGGCAGGTGACCCAAGGGGAGGGGCGCAGAATGGCAGGGCGCCCCAGGGTGCACAAGGGTCCTGGGGTGGGCACAGCCACTGGCCTGGGGGAGGCCTGGGGCCGGCCTGGGGCCTGAGCTGCCCCCAGCCCCCTCACTGCAGATGTGGCTGAGCTGCGGCTAGAACTGACCCACGGCGCAGAGACACTGACCCTGTGGCGGAGCGCAGGGCCATGGGGCCCAGGCTGGCAGGAGCTGGTGGTGCCCACAGGCCGCATCCGGGGTGGCTTCAGGGTGAGATGGGCGCTGTGCACGGTGGGGACGGTGGGGAGGGGAGGGTCTGAGCTCTGACTTAGGTACCAGGGGCCTTGCTCTCTCCAGGTGACCTTCTCTGCCACCCGAAATGCCACCCACAGGGGCAGCGTGGCCTTGGACGATGTGGCCTTCTGGCGCTGCGGGCTGCCCAGTAAGACCCCCTGACCGGGGGGGCCGCTGCTGCGGGGGGGGATGTCCGCAGGAGGCCCTGGTCAGCGGCCCCATCCAGGGACTTGGGGCAGGTGATTGCTTAACCCTCTCCCTAGTCCCCCAGGCTCACTGCCCCCTGGGGCATCACCATTGCCGGAACGAGGCCTGCGTGGAGCCCCCCCAGCTGTGTGACGGGGAGGACAATTGTGGGGACGGCTCAGATGAGGACGCGGCCCCCTGCAGTGAGTGGGACAGGGGGCTGGCCCTTGGCACCGTCCCTCGTCCCTCGGAGGCTGATACAGCTGACGTCTGCTGGAGCTGGGGCCGTGAGCACAGGCCTGGGTGGCGGGGGGCCAGGGAGGAGGACTCACTTTGCAACCAGAGCCCCTTCGTCCCCCAGGACACTACATAGTCACTGATTTTGAGATGGGCCTCGGCCTGTGGAACCACTCAGAGGGCTGGACCCGGAACCGCAGTGCCAGCGGCCCCGGGCACCCTGCCTGGCCACACGGTGACCACAGCTGGAACAGCGCACAGGGTGAGGCCCCGGGACCCCTGCCCTGCCTGCCCCGCCCCAGGCCCACTTCCCCGGCCCATGCCTGCCGTCTCCCCAGGCTCCTTCCTCGCATCTGTGGCTGAGCCCAGCGCCCCAGCGGTCCTCTCCAGCCCCGAGTTCCAGGCCTCGGCCCCCCACAACTGCTCGGTGAGCGGGTGGGGGTTGCGGGGTGCTGTCCTACCTGCCCAGGCCCTGCGGCGTCTCCGCTGACTGTGCTGGGTCCCCTCCCAGCTCGTCTTCTATCACTACCTGCACGGGTCTGAGGCTGGCTGCCTCCAGGTGTTCCTACAGACTGGGAGCCCTGCAGCCCCCCAGACCCCAGTCCTGCTGCGCAGGCGCCACGGGGAGCTGGGGGCTGCCTGGGTCCGAGACCGGGTTGACATCCAGAGCAAGCACCCCTTTCGGGTGAGGCTGGCAAGGCAGCACCGTGGGGGGGGGCGGGGAGGTCCTACACCCGCCGGGGGTCCCTCGTGGGCCTGTCCACCGTCTCAGGAGGGCAGGCCAGAGGAGGGGAGGGGCTCCCTGCAGAAATGCCCCTGAAGGGCTGGGTGTCCAGCCGGAGATGAGAACAAGGTGTGGATTCTGGGGAGAGGACTCGGGGGGGCAGACCGGCCTGGGGATCACAGAGAGGTGCTGGGGCGCCCCCAACCCCGTCCGTCCCCAGATCCTCCTTGCTGGGCAGACAGGCCCGGGGGGCGTCGTGGGTCTGGACGACCTCATCCTGTCCGACCACTGCAAGCCAGTCCCAGGTGAGCCTGCTGGGCGCCCCCACCCCCAACCCCAGGAGAAGCACACCCTGGCAACCCACCTGACCCCCCGCGCCGGCCCACAGAGCTAGCCGGTCCACCTCCGGGGCCCTGGGCCCCAGGCCCCTGGCCCCAGCAGTCCAGCCTGCAGCCTCGGAACTTCTGCGAGCCCGGACACTTCTTCTGTGGGGACCTGTGTGTCCCCCCGGGGCAGCTGTGTGACTTCCAGCAGCAGTGCCCCGGGGGCGAGGACGAGCTGGACTGTGGTGAGCGCTGGGGCCTCAGCTCGCTTTGGCCTCCCCTCTGGGAGGGGCTGGCGAGGCCCCAGGCCCATCCACGCCCCCTGCCCTCGCAGGCACCACGGACTTCGAGTCGCCCTCAGGCGGGGGCTGGGAGGACACCAGCGTGGGGCGGCTGCAGTGGGCACGCCGCCAGGCCCCGGACAGGGGGGCGCCCAGCCCAGATGCCCCCAGGGCTGCTGGTAAGGCTCCATCAGGGGCGGCTGCCCCCTCTCCCTAGGGAGGGCACTGAGTTGGGGCCCCTGGGAGGAACCCGCTCTGAGGCCTGCTCTCCCCAGGGCACTTCCTGGCCGTGCAGAGGGCCTGGGGGCAGCTGACTGAGGAGGCCCGGGTCCTCACACCCACCCTGGGCCCCTCAGGCCCCCGCTGTGAGCTCCGCCTGGCTTACTATCTTCAGAGTCACCCCCAAGGTACCACCGTCCCTTCGGGCCCTCTGCTCCATCCTGAGGGGAGTGGGGGTCAGAGCCCCCAGGCGAAGGGCAGGGGCAGGTTGGGCTGCCCACAGTGACCCCTCGCCAGGCTTCCTGGAGCTGGCCGTGGTGGAGGGCAGCCGCCGCGAGCTGGTGTGGCAGGCCCCGGGCAGCAGCGCTGGAGGCTGGAAGGTGGACAGGGTCCTTCTTGGGGCTCGCCGCCGGCCATTCCGGGTGAGGAGAGCGGCCTGGGGCAGAGAGGGGCTCCCGTGGAGCCAGCCCTGGCCTGACGCCTCCTCCCACGTACCTTGTGAAGCTGGAGTTTGTTGGGCTGGTGGAGCCGGATGGCCCTGGTCAGCAGGGTGCAGGGGTGGATGACGTGATCCTGATGGACTGCAGCCCCGCGGTGGCCGCTGAGGAAGACTCAGGTGCTTTCCCTGGGTGCCCAGCCCCCACCCAGGCCTCCTCGAGGGGCCCCCCGGGAGCCTCCTCTCCAGGGGCCAGTCTCCTCCACCCTCTCGGCACGTAAGAGGGCTGTTGGGCTGCTGACCCACTTCTGCCTGCCCCCAGAGGTCTCCTGTAACTTTGAGCGGGGGAGTTGTGGCTGGCACACCGGCCATCTCACAGATGCCCATTGGCACCGGGTCGAGAGCCGTGGCCCGAGGTACGACCACACCACGGGCCAAGGTACGATCGATGCCCTGAGGGCGGCTGCTAGACCCCGCCTCCCAGGGACAGCGGGGTGCATGGGGCTGAGCCCCCCCAGCCTGGGCCCCGCAGCCCAGCCCCTCATGCCTCCACAGGCCACTTCGTGTTCCTGGACCCCACGGACCCCCCCGCCTGGGGCCCTGCTGCCCAGCTGCTCACCCAGCCCCAGGCACCCGCAGCCCCTCAGCAGTGTCTCTCCTTCTGGTTCCACCTCTACGGTCCCCAGATCGGTGAGGCCCCCAGCTGGGCAGGGCCTCGGGGGGGAGCCTCACAGCAGCCCGGGCCCTGCCTCTTGCCCCCTGGGGGGCCCGGGAGGGGATGAGAGGCAGGGCTTAGGGCCTCGTCCCCTCCCAACCCCCTGCCTCCAGGGACTCTGCGCCTGGTGATGAGGCGAGAAGGAGGGGCAGAGACGCTCTTGTGGTCGCGGTCTGGCACCCACGGCAACCGCTGGCACGAGGCCTGGGCCACCCTCCACCACCAGCCGGACGCGGGCGCCAAGTACCAAGTGAGGCTCCGGGCGTGGGCATGGTGGGCGAGGCAAGACCCCAGCCAGCTGACCCCTCTCTGCCCCCTAGCTGCTGTTTGAGGGCCTCCGGGACGGGTACCACGGCAGCATGGCCCTGGACGACGTGGCCCTGAGGCCCGGGCCCTGCTGGGCCCCCAGGCGCTGCTCCTTCGAGGACTCGGCCTGTGGCTTCTCCACGGGGGGCCAGGGCCTCTGGACACGCCAGGCCAACGCCTCGTGGGGCCCCCACGCTGACCACACTATGGAGACGGCTCAGGGTGCCCGCTGGGGTGGGGCGGTGAGCAGACGGGCGGGGGTGGGGAGGGGCGGTGGCTGGCGGGCTGACTCTGCCACCCCCCAGGGTACTACATGGTGGTGGACATGAGCCCGCAGGCCTTGCCCCGTGGCCATGTGGCCTTGCTGACATCGGAGGAGCACCGGCCCCTGCTGCGGCCCAGCTGCCTGACCTTCTGGTACCACCTGAGCCTCCGCAACCCAGGTGGGGGCTGCTGGGAGCCGGGGCTGTGGGGTCCCCTCAGGAGGCCCTTGGGAGCCCCACCACAGCAGGGCCCAAGCGGGCAGCCCCTGCCGCACTGACGGGGCTAGCTGCTCGGCGACAGGCACCCTGAGGGTCCACGTGGAGGAGGCCGGCAGGTGGCAGGTGCTCAGCCTCAGCTCCCACGGAGGGGCCGCCTGGCGCCTGGGCAGCGTGGACGTGCAGGCTGGGCAGGCCTGGAGGGTGAGCGGAGTCGGGGGCCCTCCTCACCCCAAGGGCTGTGCAGGGCGCAGCAGGCACGACCCCCTTCCGGTGCCCCCAGGTGGTGTTCGAGGCAGTGGCCGCCGGTGTGGAGCACTCCTACCTGGCGCTGGACGACCTGCTCCTCGAGGATGGGCCCTGCCCCCTGCCAGGTGGGAGCCCATGGCCAGGCTCCTGGTGGTCCTGGCTCCCTGCCACCCCCAAGATGCCCAGCCTGACTTCCACGCCCCTCAGCGGTGGTGCCCCAGGGGTGGAGGGCGCTGGCAGCACCCTCACGGCCGGCCCCTTGCAGCTTGCTGTGACTTTGAGGCTGGTCTGTGTGGCTGGAACCACGTGCCCCGGCCCGGCCTGGGCGGGTACAGCTGGGACTGGAGCAGCGGAGCCTCACCCTCCCGCTACCACCAGCCCCCCGTGGACCACACCCTGGGCACAGAGGCAGGTGGGCCCAAGGCGGGAAAGGGCCCCAGAGCCACGCTCGCCCCACCCCAGCCCAGCCCGCCCAGCTGCTGGCAGGGTCGCAGGCCGCAGGTCGGGGTGCCAGCTCCATTGGGTCTGCGGGTACCTGCCCTCTCGTTCCCAGGCCACTTCGTGCTCTTTGAGACCAGTGTGCTGGGCCCGGGGGGCCGAGCGGCCAGGCTCGTCAGCCAGCCTCTGCCCCCCACCGCGGCCTCTTGCCTGCGCTTCTGGTACCACATGGGCTTCCCCGAGCACTTCTGTACGTGGGCCGGAGCCTCGGGGCAGGGGTGTGGGCGGAGGGGGACGCAGAGGCTCGGGGCTGCCCCACGGTACCTGACCGTCCTGACACCGTGCTCCCAGACCAGGGCGAGCTGAGGGTCCTCCTGAGCAGCACGCAAGGCCAGCTGGCCGTGTGGGGTGCGGGCGGGCGCCAGCGGCATCAGTGGCTGGAGGGCCAGGTGGACGTGGCCAGCACGGCGGAGTTCCAGGTGAGGCGGGCGCGCAGACCCGGCGGCCCTCGGGCAGCTCCGGCCCCCTCCCCGGCCCACGCAGCCTCCTCTCCCTCCCGTCAGATCGTGTTTGAAGCCACACTGGGAGGCCAGCCCGCCCTGGGGCCCATCGCCCTGGACGATGTTGAGTATCTGCCTGGGCAGCAGTGCCAGCTGCCTACACCCAGCCAGGGTAAGCCCTGCCCAAGGGGCCAGGGCAGAGCCTGTGCCAGTCTTGGGGGGGTGGGGGTCACTCCCTCGCCTGGGGAGCCAGGAGAGCCACCAGCGGCCCAGCCCCACCCTGCCCCTGGAGCAGGGTGCCCCCGGCCTTTGCCCGCAGGGCTCCTGCTCCGTCAGTCCAGAGGCCATGGCCGCCCTCCAGCCAGAGAACTCGCTGGTGGCTCTGGCATCATGACAAAGGGGGCATCCAGTCTGGGGCCATGACCCCTGGGTCTGCAGCTCCCTGCCTGCCAGGGCCCAGCCTCAGCCTGTGGCCAGTGACTTCAGAGGGGACCTGGAAACTCTGGCCGTAGGGACAGCCAGGCCAGGCATCCTCGACCCTGGGTGGGGCTGAGAAAGGACTGGGGTCCCGGCTCACGTGCCTGCGGCCTACAGGGGACAGGGCGGTGGCCGTATCCATGCCGGCCATGGTCGGTGGCACCCTCTTCCTCCTCGTGCTGCTGCTGCTGCTCGGGGTCGTGGGCTGGCGCTGGCTGCAGAAGAAGGGGGGCTGTCCCCCCTGGGGCAAGATGGACGCCGTGGCCCCCGGCTTCGACAACATTCTTTTCAGCGTGGTAGGAGTCCTGGGTGGCGGTGGCGGGCGGGAGCCAGGGGTCACTGCGTGCTGAGCCCGGCACTCAGCCTGACGGTGCGCGGGGCCCCAGCGGTCACTAAGCTCCTCCCGTTCCTCCTAGGACCGCGTCACCCTGCCAGCATCAGTCACCAACGACCAGTAGATGACCCAGAGACGCTCCGGCTCCTCACATGAGCTCACCTACCACTGGGGCCCCGGCCCAGAGACCAACACCTGCCCCCCCCGCCCCGATATATGGAGCCCCTGCGTCCATCACCCTCACAGGGGCTGTACCCACAGGCCCAAGTGTGGTCCTCACCCCAGCAATAAATGCCCCAGCCCACAAGGGACACCCCCCTGCCAGCTGGGGTCTGCCCTTCAGCAGGAAGGGCAGTTTCCCAGACCCGATCCAACCTGCCCGAGAGGCCGTGCTTTGGGGCCCCTCCCGTGGGCCTCAGTGGCTCAGGAGACGGCCAGGGGCTCGGGGCACCTGGAGGCAGATGCAGTGGGGCCCCAAGAAGCCACCACCCCAGCCCAGGCCAGAGGGACCCACCAAGGGCCCACCTCACCGGGTGATTCTGTATCTGACAAAAGAAGGAAATCCCCACAGGTTCAGGAGACAGACTCAGGAGCAGACACTTCTCAGGGTCCGAGGTGGCCCAGAGCTGAACTCAGCGGGGAATGCTCTCACCTGTCCAGAGTCCCAAATAAAGGTCCCCATGTCCACCTTCCCAGGGGCAAGGTCCCTGTGTCCACCCTTCCCTGGTCAAAATCCCTACCCACAAGCCACCCTCGCATAATAAAATGGAGCAGAGTCTTTCTAACCCAGGGACGGACCCAGGCTCTGATCTTACCCACAGGAGACACAGACACCACCCACCCACCCACGTCTGGGGAGGCCCTGAGGTGCGGCCGTCCTGAGGGCGTGACGGCCACACCTGCACAGCCAAGTGCCCCCTTCAGGGGGCACCACCTTGCCACCCGAGCCCGCTGGGATCCACAGGCAAGGACGTGACCGGGTCACCAAGGTCTGACCGATACCCACTAACTGTCCCAGCAGAGGTGGGGAGAAACAGCCTGCAGAGGGACCGTCCCAGCCCCAGGTTCCCCTGCGGTGCCTCATGAAGACAGCCCTTTGCCGCACTGGGGCCCGGAGGGAGAGGGCGCTGCAGGCACCACAGCGGAGAGTGGGGGGCAAGGATCCACCACCAGCAGGAGGGAACACACTTTATTAGCTTCTCCACGAGCCGGGCTGGACACACAGCTGCTCTCCCCGACGGGGGCCCCCCCCCCCCCCCCCCCCCCCCCGCCAGCTCCCCGGAGCCACACCCGCAGTGGCATGGACCCCGGGGGAGAGGAAGGCAGTGTTCTGCACCCCACTGAGGGCCGGGGACAGGGAGGAAAAAATCAGAAGCAAACACTTTGCAAGGTTTTGTTAGTTAGTCAGACAGCAGGTACGAGGAGAGGGGCTCCCGGGCAGCACTCCCACCCGTGTTCCGCTCAGCCGCGTGGAGAGAGCCGTGCTGGCGCCGGCGGTCGGGGGACCAGCCAGACGAGGTCAGCCGGAGCGCATCGATTTCGAGGCTTTGTGTTCATTTCGCCCTTGGCCCCTTCTCAATCGGCTTCCCAACGTCCTTCCCCCGGAGCTTGAGGCCTGAAAGAGCCACGGCCCCCACTGACCACTGCAGCTCCCACTCTGAACTTCACGGCACAGGGCCGCTCCTCGGCCCGAACCCACCACCAGCACGCCCTGACCCCGGGGCACCGACTCCCTTCCTCCGGAGGGGGTGGGGCCCTCAACCCCCCAAGGACTCGTCCTCACTCTGATTCTGAAGAGCATGTGCCTGCCCCTCCTCAAGGGGAGAGGATGACCCCTCCCAGGACCGGGCCTCCGCCCCGAGCCACGCTGCCAATGCCGGGTGGGCGGCACGGGGGTTGCAGAGACGTGAGGGGAGGGCGCCCAGACCCTGCGTGCTCCTGGGGCCGTTCTTCAGGCTCTGGAGAGTTCCGGGGCCCAGGGGCCTTCCTGCACCCTCCTCACCCACTGCTCCCAGGAGGGGCGGCCACCCGCACCTGGTCAGGCAGCGAAGGCCGCAGCACACTTACCAATGGCTCTCTCGATCTTGCCCAGAACCTGGTTGTTGGGAATGGCCCGGCCACTCTCGTAGTCCGCAATGACTTGCGGCTTCTCGTTGATTTTCTAGAGAGAACAGGTGTTTGCCTGTCAGTTCCAGGTGGCAGTGGGAGAGGGACACAGCCGGGGGCGGGGGAGCCCTCAGGCTCCATGTGGCCATGTGTGGGCCCAGGGCCGGAGCAGACGCAGTTCGGCAAGTCATAGCTGACTCAATGGCCCCTCAAAAGTATTGGGGCTCCCGGGGCGAGAGCAAACTGAAACCCGAGTCACTGGGCGAGCAGGGCCCGCGACCCCCGCCTGCCCGGCCATGGCCCGGAGGAGGGGCCTGCCATGCTCACCGTGGCCAGGTCCTTCTGTGTCAGCCCCTTGCTCTGCCGGCCCTGCTGGATCACTTTGCCCACCTCCAGGGTCACCCGGTCGTGGTGCAGCTCCTCGGTCTCCCGGTCCAACTTGGCTGTGTTCTTGGTGATCGAATGCTGCTTGTTCTGGCCGGCGGCCCCTGGACCATGCGAGGCAAGAGCAAAGGAGAGGGTTTGCAACAATCCCACAGGTGAGTCGGTTCGGAATGGAACCAGGCGCCACAGGCACCCTGAGCCTGGAAGACAGGCTCAGCCAGGCTACCAAAAGTGGGGACAACTTCACAGACCTAAGAGCACTAAGCCCAGGATTTCCTCCCAGGGACAGGAAGTGGGTGGAAGGATCCCTCCCAACTCATGCCAACCGCCGCTGCTCCAACAAGACCTTCACCCCCCAGCTCTGCAGCCGCATCGACTACCGGAGCCACCCTGACGCCTGGGGAACCCGGCCACGCCCGGGTCCTGCAAGTGGGCATACGAGTACCTACATTTCTTAGAAGTCTCCACATCTTCTCCTCGTCTCTGAGCTGCTAAGATGGCCTATAAAATTAGAACGTGTTTTTTGGTCAAAATTAGATTTCCAGTACCTGGCCAAGCCCAGCTTAGGCTACTGTCAGCCTGTCAGCCAACTGATAACGCCTCATGCTTTTCAAGTCCTGGCAGTCAGACTCTGAACTCACGCCCTGAAGTATCCTGCTACATGCCTGGTACGTGATGCTTTTTCAAGGACCAACAAGCAAATGCTGGGTTTAAGCCAAAGCTTGTCATACAAATTCCTCTACGTCCAACTGTCCAGGCAACTCTCAGTAAACTTCTGCTCAAGAAAACAGAAAGACCTCATGACTTTGCTTGAAAAACACGGGCAAGTGAGTCCTTTCGGAAACCCACACTTGAAATAGATTTCTCTACGAGACTCTCCTGCAAAAGCCAGAAAGAACGTCAAGTGAGGACCTGGTTTGGCCTTCCTCACCCAAACTGGCTCCTAATAAAATACAGCACGTTGCACAAAGCCTGTGGCCCTTACCCCAAATGCTGGCAAAGCCAGCAATACCCCTTGATCCACACTTGCAGAATGTGAATGTAACATATTTCTTAAAGCTTCTGACACCTTACAAACTATAGCTGTGGGACATTCTAAGTGTGACATGTTCACAGACATCTTCTAGAGCTGTTCACATGATTCCTAGCTTGTTTGCTATTAAGGCTCCTTTGGGAGAAAAAAAAGGGAGAGAGAGAATTTGGTTTTGACCAGCTGAAAAGTCCTGGGCAGGTTGATGAATGCTAGTCAGCAGAGCCAAAGCCAGTCCTGGCCCAGACCTGGTCCAGACCTGGCACCGCGTGTCTTAGGCTGGCCCAAGGCTGCCCAGAGTAAAAAGGAGCAGGGCTGGAGACTGACCTGCCCTTCCCCCTTCCCTTACAGCGACTCACAGGGGAACCTGAACGGACTCTCGGAGAACCCTCAGCCCCAGGTGCCCCTCAGGGCATACTGGCTACTCTGGCAAGAAGGGGACACCAGGGTCACCAGCATGCTGGGTCCCAGGCCACTCAGCCCGGGGCCAGGCGCTCCTACAGCCGGCAGTGAGCTTCAGTGGGCTCCGCGGGTGGCCTCGGACTGGCCGGGCACCGGGCAGCCGGCGGGCGGGGGAAGAGCACGTCTGGGAGGGGGTGCCCGCCAGCCCTGCCCGCTCCGATCGCTTCCCAGGGTCCGCCCCTGGCCGTCCTCGCTGACAGCCTTGGCCCGCTCCTCCCCTCCGCCCGCGTCCCGCAGTCCCTGCCCCGCGGGCCTGGGTCACTGCCCGACACCGCCTAGACGCCCCGGCCGCCCCCGGGCCCCTCTCCGTGCCCACCCGGCGCCCGACCCGGCGCCGGCCCCGCTCCCCGCCCCCGGGCCCCTCTCCGTGCCCACCCGGCGCCCGACCCGGCCCCGCTCCCCGCCCCGGCCGCCCCCGGGCTCCTCTCCGTGCCCACCCGGTGCCCACCCGACACCGCCTCGACGCCCCCGGCCGCCCCCGGGCCCCTCTCCGTGCCCACCCGGCGCCCGGCCCGCCCCCGGCCCCGCTCCCCGCCCGGCCCCCCGGGCCCCGAGCCCGCGCCGCGCCCGCACCTGCTTGGACTTGGCCTGGGCGGCCGTGGGGCCCTTCTTGCGCAGCACCGTCACCGTGTCCCAGTCGCTCTCGGCCATGGCGCGGCGGGCGGGGAGGGCGCTCCGTCCGGCGGCTCCGCAGCAGCGGCCTGAGACCGGCGACGCGACGTCCCCTCGGCGCGGGGCCGCTTCCGGCGCCCGCCGCGGCCCGCCCCTCCTCCCATTGGCCGGCGGCGTGGGGGGCGGGCACTTCCCTCGGCTCGGAGCCAATCCGCGCCCGGCTCGTCCCGGCGAGCCCCGCCGTGCGCGACGTGGGGCGGGAGGCCGCGCGGCCCTGCGCGTGTCCGCTGGGGGCGCTGCGGGGAGCTGGGGGTGCTGCGGGGGACGGGAGCCGCTGGGGGTGCCGAGGGGGGACGGGGGTGCTGAGGGGAGCTGGGGGCGCTGAGGGGGGGACGGGAGCCGCTGGGGGTGCCGGGGGGGACGGGAGCCGCTGGGGG
>ML660779.1:11675410-11703746 GCA_007570785.1 Antilocapra americana
GGGGCCCCATGGTGGGGGTGAGGCAGGCGGCATCCTGAGGTGGGGGCTCGTGGTAGGGGTGAGGCGGTTGTCTCTTGGGGCCAGTCTCCCACTCCTCCATGTCTTTAGTGGGATCCGGAAAGTTTAACGTAGCCGCAGGCGCGCAGTCACTTTGCGCTGGGCCCCGTGTCCCCCAGGGGTCGGGAGGCGGGGCTGTGGCCAGTCCTCAGCAGGGAAGTGCCCCCTGGTCCCCGCATCCATTGGCGGGGTGTGCTCGCACATGCTGCCCTGCGCCTGCTGGCCGCCCCACTTGGTGGCCATGAGTGTGCCAGGGCCGTGGGGGGCTCTATGTGGCTGGAGTGGGGCTGCCCGCCCTTGGCGGCAGGCTCACAGTGCAGCTCCCCCTCCAGCTCCGGGCCCCAGAGCTGTGCCGCCTGCGTGCACGAAGGCATTTACGAGGAGGGCGTCTCAATCCTGGAGAGTAGCTCGGTGAGTGAGCCGTTGGCGGCGCTGGCGTCAGGAGAGGGAGCCTGGGGATAGCCGCTGTGGCGGCCGGCCGGAGCCTCGGCCCTGGGCCTGGGGCGGGCGGCGGGGGGGCTCACCTGAGGGCCACTCTCTCCCCAGGCTTTCCCGGACAATGCTGCCCGCAGGGAGGTGGAGAGCCTGCCGGCTGTCTGTCCCAGCGAGGGCTGCTCCTGGAAGGGGACCCTGAAGGAGTACGAGGTAGGGGCTGCCCGGCACTGGCTCAGCCTCCCCCAGGGCAGCGTCTGCCTCCACGGAAGAGAGGCAGCTGCCGCTGGGGTGGCCACATGGAGCTGGATGTGTGGCCAGGGGTTGGGGAGCTCGCCGTACGTGGAGCGTGGCCTGGTGTGTCCGGGGTGCGGGGCGTGACAGGCCCTGAGCGCCACGCGGGCAAGAAGTCAGCTTTCTCACTGCTGGGATTGTGCTGTGTCTCGCTGAGGGGTGCTCATGCTGGAGGACGCAGGAGTGGCCTGCTTGTCAGTCCTGGGGTTGCAGGAGGGCATCTTGACAAGGTGCCAGTGACAAGGGGACTGCGGGTGTGCTCTTGTGGGCCCCTCTGGCAGGTTGGGGCATCTGTGTGGCAGCCTCCCTCTGGCAGCCTGGCCTGCCGCCCCACCGCCTCCTCGGGAGCCAGTGCTCCTCCGGGGGCTCGAGTGCCACCGGAGGCTCTCCTCTCCTGGTGCCTGCATGAGCCATGCCCGCAGCATCTCCCGGTGGCCATGTGCTCCCCATGGAGGACGGGGTGCCCACGCTGTGGCTGGTCATACCCCGGGGTAGGCCTAGTCTTGAGAACAGGGGAGCCTGCCCCAGGCTGCAGCGGGGAGGGACCTCGGGCCAGGACGCTGAGGCCACTCTCAGCCATGGGCTCTGTGACACGGGGTCTGACGGGTGAGCACGAAGGGCAGGGTGGCCGGGCCCAGCCCGAGGAGGCGGGGCTTGGGTGTGTGTGGGGGCCCCCGGGGAAGCCTCAGCGCCTGCACAGCCCCCCTGGTGAGGCTGCAGGGCTGTCTGCAGGGCACCTGTTTTCTGCCCAGGGCTGCCCAGACCACAGAGCAGCCTCCCAGCGAGGGGCGAGTGTGGGTTGTCCTGAGCTTCCATGTGAGGGCGGGGCCCGTCGGCTCTGGAGTTGGGACGCTGGGTCCCCGGCGGCTCCTCTCTTCCTGCTCCTGGCCCTGGACACGGCCCAGCGGTGTCCTCTGTTCTCTTGCCCAACTCAACTCTGTGGGCTTCAGGCTCTCAGGGTCTGCATTTTGCCAGAACAGCTTGTTCACGTCTGTGGAGGAGCCTGTGGTCAGGTGGACAGAAGGTATGCTCTGCCCTGATTAGGCACCAGGCCTGGACGCTCAGGCCTCTTTGTGCCCCTCCCAGAAGCGGGGCTCCAGTCCATGTGCCACTGTGGGGCAGGGGCACAGACGGGGTCCCAGTCTGTAGACAGCCTGCGCTGTTGCTGCCTGGGGCTGTCCGGAGAGGAGGCCTCAGGGCAGAGTCTCCCCTGCGAAGGTGGGGCATGCCGTGATGCCTTTTGAGAGGACCAAAGGTCCCTGGGAACAGGTGGAGTAACCCCAGCTCCCAAGTCCTCGGGGGTTTCTTCTGCCTCAGGCTGGCAGTGTGGGTGGTAGCTTGAGGGCCTCTGGCCGAGAGCTTGGGACTACAGCCAGCCATGGGCCTGCCGGCCCTGCAGGCACGCGGGTTGGAAAGTCCCTGGCTGGGCCTGGGAGCTCAGGAAAGTCCCCGAGGGGGTGGTCATGTGGGAGGCGGGCCTGCCTGGTCTCTGAGTACAGCCTTTGGTGCAGGATTAACCTGTCACTGCCTTGAGAGGCCACCTCGGGTGAGGCCCGCCTCGGGGTGTGGGCAGCCACCTTGCTGCCTGGTGGCCCCACCCTCAGCCCTGAGCCAGGACATCTGCCCTCTAGGTTGCTCAGAACATGGGCCGTGCTGGGAGATGCTGGGGCTGCAGCCGAGCTCCTGAGCGTGTGGAAAGATGGGGAAAATCCTGTGTAGCCTTTGAATAAGCTTTTCCCTTGCATGATGTTTAGCGTTTTCTAAGAACCCAGTGAGATGATGCTCCAGTTCAGTCAGAAGATGGTGGAGGGCCTGCCAAATGCAGGTGAGGGTGGCTGGGGGTTGCCGTCTGGAAGCAAGAAGCAGGGAACAGTGGAGGGAACAGCAGGGAGAAAGGGCCTTGGGCTTCAGAGGAGGGTCCAGGCGGACCTGGGGGACCAGGCTGTGGGGCCGTCGAAGCTGAAAGGGGTGCAGAGCCGGGGTGCTGGGCCATCCGGAGCTGAAACGCCTGAGCATTTGGTTTGAACTCTGGCTGACCGCGTGTTTATTGATTTCTCTGTGCTGTCCGAGAGGAGTGGGAGCTGACGGAGCCATCCCGGCCCAGCCCCTGAGCGTGTCCCTGCTCTGGGCCTGGGACCCTGAGCCCGGGCAGCCGCCATGGAGTGAGACCAGGCTCGACCAGGACAGGCCTTCCTCTCCAGTCCTGGTCAAGCTGCCCCATGCCCAGCCTCCAGCGTTTCCTTTGCTTCGATCAAATCCAGGTGCCCCTGGTGCTGCTGGTGGTGCCTCCAGAGCTGTTGTTAGCGTCTCTGCGGCCCCCCTTTGCCTCCGCGTGGTGGTTGGTCGTGTGCTCAGTGCAGTCAGGCCAAAACCCTCTGGGGAGTTGGGGGTGCCCTGGGGGTTCAGGGATGTGCCCCCCGGGCGTACCTGCAGGGCAGTCTTTGAGGAGCTCTCCGCTGAGTGGCAGCCCGGGGCAGGGGTCCCTCTGCTCTGCTCCCTGCACCCGATGTTGTCCTGCCCGCCCGCCGCACAGCCCATCTGTTCCTGGGGCCGGGCCTCCACAGCAGCGTCCCTGCCGTGCTCCTGGCCATGTGGGGTGCCTGGGGGGCTGCATCCCCTCTGATGTGCACCCCTGGGGTGGTGTGGAGCTGGGGTCCTGGGGCCCCCCGGCTGCCTGGAGGCCCCCCGTGCCGAGTATCTGGGGTTCTCCTGGGGCTCTGCTTCCCCACAGCCAGGGCTGCCGTGCAGTGCAGGCTGTGCCTCGACACATCCCTGGACTGCGGGCCGCGTGGAGACAGCCTGAGGGAGGCTCCCGCTCCTCTGGGGTCACTGTGGCTGACCTCTGGGGGGCCCGGACCTGCAGCTCAGCACTACAGCCCTGAGCGGCCCCAGCTTGGCAGGGGCCCAGGCTGCCTCTCCACGGAGACGCTGGCCCCGCGGCGTGGGCGTGCCTGGTGCCCGGCTGAAGTCCTAGGAGTCGCCAGGTTCACGTGATGCAGATCCGACTGCAGTTTTTATAGAGCAACCGCAGACACCATCACATCAGTTTTCTGCTTCCTGCCTCCTGCGCCCCTTCCCGCCAGGCTTCCCAACGTCTCTCCCAGTCTGCCTGTCCTCTGGGCCCGCCGCCCCTCGCAGCTCCTGGCCCACCCTTTCTCACCTCTCCAGCCGCTTCTGCCTCCCCGCTCACCCTATGGCCACCCGAGTGCCTGGCAGGCCCGGCTCTCGCGGGGAAGGCCTGGCCACGGCACACCCACCCGCGTCGTCGCCTCTCCTGGGACCCCGCGTCCCGGGCATGTCACTGTGGCCCCAGCTCCAGGCGGGAGGGGGAGGCGAGGGCCTCTGGCTGGCTGTCACGGCCCACAGCGGCTCTCCTCTGCCTTCTGGCCTCTAGGAACCTACCCCTCTGCCCCACTCTGTGTCGGGAAGGTGGGGCTCAGCCAGCTGGACCCAGGTCCTGGTCTCTGCCCTGGAGCAGGGGTGCCGGAGTGAGCGCGGGGTTCCCGTGGCTCAGACAGAGCTGCAGCCACTGCGGGTGCGGCCAGAATCCCCCCAACGCCCCGCTGACACTGCTCCCTTTATTGCCAGAGCTGCCATGAAGGACACTGCCCGTTCATGCTGACCGAGTGCCCGGCGTGTAAAGGCCTCGTGCGCCTGGGCGAGAAGGAGCACCACCTGGAGCACGCGTGCCCAGAGCGGAGCCTCAGCTGCCGGCACTGCAGGGCGCCCTGCTGCCCGGCTGACATGAAGGTGAGGGCATCGGGTGGCATGCGAGGTTGCCTCCCCCCCCGGCCTCAGCCTGGGGGCCAGACGAGGGCCGGTCCTGAGCCTGCAGACCCCACCACACGCTGCCCCGGCCGGGGCTCTGACAGCCGCCGTGCCCCTTACAGGCGCACCACCAGGTCTGCCCCAAGTTCCCCATGACGTGCGACGGCTGCGGAAAGAAGAAGATCACCCGTGAGAAGGTGGGCGCTCTGGGGGTGGAGGGTGGGCTCCGTGACTTCTCCCGCCTCCCCGTCCCACGGTACCGCCCGGTGTCTGTGCCCTTGGCCCACGGGAAGCGGGACCTGGTGCTTCAGCCACTCCTCGTGCCCCGGGGGTCTCTGTCTTGGAGGATGGGGCGGGAGGCGGCTCTCGTCTGCGCCTGCAGCTCGTGCTCTCAGGCTCCGCTCCCGCGTCCCTGCCAGCTGTGCTGGGGCTGACTTGTGTGGCTGGTTGTCGCTCCAGCCCTTGGTGCTCTGGGGGAGGACGGGCGCCCTGTGGCCTGTTCTTGGGGAGGCGGCTGTGGTGCGTCCGACGGTCCGTCTGTCTCCTTTTCTCTGAGCACCTGGGGTCGCTCTGTAGAGAGCCCCTGTTCGCAGGTGTGTTGAGCCGTCCCGGTGCTCCAGGGCAAGGACCGGGAGGAGGCTGCGTTCCGGGTGCGTGGGGGCTCGAGTCCCTCCCTGGCTGGGAGGGGGCCCCGTCCCAACCCGCCCTGCCAGCCTCGGTCCCTCCGGCCTGGCTGCACAAGGGGTGAGGACTGCGTCCCAGCTGCTTTCAGGTGGCAATGCTTGGGTTGTGAACGTGATCAAGAGCTTTTCTGCCTTGAGTTTCACCAGCATTCCCCGCCTTTTTTTAATATTGTGGTGTAGTTTGATTCCTAGAGGAGGGCATGGCATCCCACTCCAGTATCCTTGCCTGGAGAATCTCATGGACAGAGGAGCCTGGCGGGCTGCAGTCCGTGGGGTCACAGAGGGTCAGATAGGACTGAGCAACTCCTACTGATTCACTGCCAGCCTCAGAGCCCCGGGGCCTTGGACCGGCTGCGAGTGGGGAGGCCGGCCCGGCTGCTTTCTGGGACTCGGAGGCCTGCATGTGGAACAGAGGCTGGTGGGTGATCTGAGACGTCCCTTAGTCTGGGCTGGCTTCAGGCACACACACGGGCAAGTTTGCACGTGTGAGCGTGAACATGCGTGTGCACGAGTGTGCCCTGCGGCTTTGGGAGCACCTTGCTGGGCCTCGTCTGGCCTGAGTGTGCAGAGGCGGGTCAGGTGGGTCCGGGGACCCTTGTTCGGACTCTGGTCTGGTTGGGGCAGCAGGGGTGAGCGGCTGGAGCAGAGGCGGCGCGGTGTTGACCCCAGGCGTGTCAGTTTCAGGACCACGTCAGGACGTGTGGCAGATGCAGAGTCCCATGCCGATTCCACACCGTCGGCTGCCGGGAGATGGTGAGTGCAGGTCTGTGGGTGGCCCAGCTTCTGGTTCTCAAGCAGACGCTCTTCTGGACTCGTCCCCACTCTTGCTTCAGCCCGGCCCGCTGGTGTCCTCCCAGTGACCCCCAGTGCCCACCCTCGACCACCCAGTGGAAAGCATACTCAGCATGTTGCACCCCCTGAGGTCTGGCCACGCCCCCCGCCCCCCCGCTCACCTCACGTCACCGAGCCATTCTGGCCAAAAGCCCCGTGGTCATCCTGGACCCGCCTCCTGTCTCTCGTGTCACGTCCAATCTCCGGACGAGCTTCTGTTCTGCCCAGACGGCGCCTAGCCCTCCCCACCTCACTCCTGTGGCTTGCGTGGCCCTGCTGTTTGATCTCGCTCCAGCCACTGGCCCAGCTGTCCTCCAGCACGCCGACTTTCCCTGGACCTTGAACCCGCCTCCTCTCTGCGGCCGCACCTGCCAGCTTCTCTGCGGCTCCCTCAGGCCTGGGCAGCTCGCTGTCCGCCTGGCCCTGGCCCTCCTCTCTCACTTGTTCTGTGTCCCCGAGGGCTGGGCACATGCAGGCCTGGCCCGTAGAGATGGGCACCCCAGCCCTCGGCGGGGGTGGCCTGCTGGTGGTGGTGTCACCTGGTGACTTGACGGCACCGGGTCTCAGCACCTGCTTTGTTTTTCTGCAGGTGAATGAGGGTAGGGCCCCCTCCGTCCCCTCGGTCTGTGTTTGCCCTCCTGCTTCTGGGCAGTGCGGTGCTGGTCATTTCCCGGAGGGGCCCAGGGCACGAAGGGCCTCTTCTCGGCCCACGTCCAGTCGACTGTGTGGCTCCAACAGCGGCCTCAGCGCAGCCTCCATGTTAGGCATACCAGGTTCCCAGGCGCTAGGCCTCACGTGGAGCTTCACCCCTTTACTTGTGCTTCAGACTTTCTTATCCCTTCTGACCCTCCACCCTCGCTGTGGCGCTTTGGAAGGGATGTGGCTGCAGAGTCAGATCTGTGTGGGGACTGCCTGAAGGTGGACTTTGCCGCTGCCCCTGGCCGTGTGGCAGCGTCTTCAACGGTCCCTTCGGCACCTTAAACATGAGTGCAGCGCGTGGGAGCGTCTGTGTCTCGAGGACAGGTGCAGCGTCGGGCGCAGCGTGGCAGCTCAGCATCTGGACTCGCGCTCCGGCGCTGCCGCCTGCAGAGGCTGCAGCCCCGGGCCTGGCAGGGCTGAGCGCGCTGTCTTCCTTGGCAGGTGGAGAGCGAGAAGCAGCAGGAGCATGAGGCGCAGCGGCTCCAGGAGCACCTGGCCCTGCTGCTGGGCGTCCTGCTGGAGGCTGGGCGGCCCCCGGGGGACGGCCGCCCGCTCCTCGGCCAGGGTGAGGGCGCCTGGGAGGTCAGCACACCCTCCAGGGCAGCGGAGCTGCTGCAGAGGTGTGAGGCCCTGGAGCGGAAGACGGCCACCTTTGAGAACATTGTCTGTGTGCTGAACCGGGAGGTGGAGCGGGTGGCTGTGACAGCTGAGGCCTGCGGCCGGCAGCACCGGCTGGACCAAGACAGAATCGAGGCCCTGAGCAACAAGGTTTGTGCTGGGGCAGGGTGCTTGCCCACAGTGCCCAGGCCTCTCCAGACGGGCCAGGAGCCACGGCGTTTCAGAGCCAGGGGTTTGAGGGTGGCGCCTGGGTTTCCGCAGGCTCCCTGCTCTGCCTGTGCCTGAGCAGAGCTCCTCTGAGCCCCTCCTCCAACTGGGGGCAGAGGTGGCCGTGGGCAACGTGCCTGGTGCCGGTGTGGATCCACACACGTTTCCTCCTGGGGCGAGGTGTCTCGGGGGGGCCCAGGAAGGCTGAGGTGCTGGGCGAGGGGCCGTCCCCCTGGAGACGGGGAGACAGGAGTGGAGGTCTGTCAGAGGCTCGTTTGGGCCAGATAGAGGTTGTCCTCCATGGGCCTGGTGGCCCATCCTCCTGGCCCCACACCCCCAGGTGCAGCAGCTGGAGAGGAGCATCGGCCTGAAGGACCTGGCCATGGCCGACCTGGAGCAGAAGGTCCTTGAGATGGAGGCGTCCACCTTTGATGGTGTGTTCATCTGGAAGATCTCGGACTTCGCCAGGAAGCGCCAGGAAGCTGTGGCCGGCCGCACGCCCGCCATCTTCTCCCCAGGTGCTTTTCTGGGCCTTTCTGTCCCCCCACCCCCGGGCTGGGGTCTGCTCCAGGCCTCCTCTCCCAGCTCCTCACCAGCCTCACTCCGGGTCAAACCTTGTTCTTGACACGGCCGCCCCCACTGCGTCCGTGCTCCCCTCTCTGCTCCTTGTTGGATGGGAGGCCCGTCCAGACCAGGGGTGGCTGACCTTGGCCCTCCGCCCAGAGCCCTGCGAGCCGCGCGCTGGTCCAGCCCGAGCCTCCTGGCAGGGCCCACACTCAGGGCCCCGTTTCTGAGCGCTCTGTGTCTGTCTGCACCAGCGGCCAACCCCCTCCTCGAGCCGGGCTGAGCGGTGCGTGCCTGTGGGGGGCCACATGGCCGGCCCTGGGCTCACCCCCGCCCCACAGCCTTCTACACCAGCAGGTATGGCTACAAGATGCGCCTGCGCGCCTACCTCAACGGGGACGGCACCGGCCGTGGCACACACCTGTCCCTCTTCTTCGTGCTGATGCGGGGCCCACACGACGCCCTCCTGCGCTGGCCCTTCAACCAGAAGGTGCGCGAGGCCCTCCTGGCCGTGGGGCTCCGGGTGGTGGGTGGCGTCCGTGGTTGCTCGGCCGCACTGCTGGTCAGGCTGCTGGTTTGTGGCTGCTCAGCACCACAATGCGTGGAGGGCTGCCTCAGAGAGCTTGTGTCCCAGGGTGGTGGGCAGCCGGGCCTCCTGGGCTGAACTAGGGCCCCGGGTCTAGGTCAGGACAGAGGCGAGGTGATGCACAGCCCTGTGGCCCTCGTGGAGGAGGTGGAATCACGGAGCCCGGGGCAGAGCCGCGCTTCTCCCTGGAGAGCGCTGCTCCTCGGCCGGGGCGGCTGGGAGCTCCTGGTGAGAAGGTGTCCGTTAGACAAGTGTTATCAGCGAAGCCCCAAGGCCCGCGGGCACGTGCCGGCCTCAGCCTCAGGTCTCTCCCAGTGGACAGGAGAGGCCGGGGTGGGCACGGAGGGCCAAGCCCGCGGCCCCGCGGGCTGTGACTCCGTCGCCCCGGGCACCCTCCTCCCAGGTGACCCTGATGCTGCTGGACCAGAACAACCGGGAGCATGTGATCGACGCCTTCAGGCCCGACGTGACCTCGTCGTCCTTCCAGAGGCCGGTCAGCGACATGAACATCGCGAGCGGCTGCCCGCTCTTCTGCCCCGTCTCCAAGATGGAGGCCAAGAACTCCTACGTGCGTGACGACGCCATCTTCATCAAGGCCATCGTGGACCTGACGGGGCTCTAGCTGCCTCTCACAGCAGCGGGGCCCTGTGCTGGGTGGGCTCCTGCTGAGCTCAGTCCTGAAGGGGCCTGTCCTGAGCGGGGTGGGCTGTGGGCTGTGTCCCGGCTGGCGTGCCTGCAGGCCTGGAGCCCTCAGCCTGCAGCAGGGTGGCCACGGTGAGGAGCCCAGGAGAGGAGGGTTGGCCTCGGGCCCGGCTGCCGCGCGGAGGAGAGCCCTGCTGGGCAGCCTGAGCAGAACCCTCAGACCTCTGTGCTGAGTGCTGGCCTGGCTCTGGCCCTGGGGCAGTGACCCTGGCCGTCTCCGAGTGTCCCGTGGCTCCCAGACACCGTGGACCTCAGGGAAGTCCGCTGTTCTCCTGGGAGACGGCTTGCTGGGCGGCTTCCCTCCCTCAGGTCTCACCAGGGGCGGCCGTGGCAAGCCAGGCCGTGTGCGTGCCCAATGGTGGGCCAGCGCCGCCCGTCCCTGCAGGGCCCCCAGGCCTGAGGAGTGCCAGCGGCTTTGTCTTCGGTGGGACCTGATGTGGTGTCGCCCCAGGAGCAGGCCTCGCCCGCCCTGGGGGTCCCCTCGACAGCGGCAGAGCCCAGGCGATCTGAGCACGGGGGCATCTGGTGAATCCTGTTGGGGCCTCGGCCCTGGGGGCCCCCAGCCGGGCACAGATCCTGGCCGCTGGCTGTCCACACCCGACAGTGCTCGTGACCAGGACTGGGAGCCTCGAGGGCCAGGTCCTCACAGAGACCTCGTGATACGCGAGACATCCTTGGCATCATCCCTCACTTCTCTGATTTGGGAAGTTAAACAGCAGAAAAGCATGGAAAGCAATAAGCTCTGTGTGCCCAGAGTTAACACGTGTACACGTTTTGAATTATGTATTTTAATTAAAAAGAGACGTTCCAGAAAAGTGGAGTCCTGCTTCCTCTCCTTGCGCTGCCCCCGCTGGCCGGGGCACTGCCCTGGCGTGCTGAGCCTGCGGGCATCTGAGCGCCAGGCCCCGTCTGTTGCCTCCCCATTCTGTGCCCGTCTCCGCTGCCGGGGCGTCCCTGCTGCCCTGCATCCCATCCAGCGCCCGGGATCCCGTACCTGTTGGTGCTGCTGCGGTCAGTGAGGGGACCGCCCTGTGCCTGTCAGACTGATGGCTGATGGTCGTCACGGGCTGAATTGTCCCCCAAAAGCTAGGAAGTACTATTTCTCAGGAACTTAGAACGTGACCTCGGTGGAATGACAGCCTTTACAGAGGTGTGTTAAAAGTGAGGCATGAGGCTGGGCTCAATCCAGCATGCCCAGAGTCTGGACACACGCACACAGGGGAGACCATGTGGAAGCCGGGGGAGCCTGCTGCGTCCAGGCAGGGGCGGCGCAGCCATGTCTGCGTCCAGAGCACCAGGGACAGTGGGCAAACCCGGGAAGAGCCCGGGAGGGCGCCTCCCCAGGAGCCCTCCCGGCGCTGTGAACTCGGACCTGAGTCTCCAGGATTCAGAGAGGATCGGTTCTCTGTTTTAAACTTGCCGATGTGTGGCTCAGTCTGGGCCGCTGAGGAAGCCGCCGTCGGGGAGGGCTCGGTTGTGCCTCTCACGGTTCACCTCACTGAGAGGAGCCCCGGTCTCCGACAGTCACTTCTGACGCATCTCACTTCTGCCGTGTGTGTTTTGAGGCTCTGCTGCTGGGTGCACACACGTGTAGGAAGGCTCTGTCTACTTGGTGAGTCGGCTGCCTCGGCAGACGTGATCACTGACTTCTTTCTAGTTGGGCGTTGAAGAGTGTTTGGAGAACGTGGGAGAGGGTGTCCCGTTGCTGCTACTGCCAGCTCCTGCTCACATGGTTTCCTTCCTCCACCAGATGTGACAGAGCGGGTCCTTCTCGCTGGAGACCCAGTTCCGGGCTGTCTCCTTTTGCCCATCACTCAGAAGATTCACTGCTTCTGAGACTTCCCTTGCTGGCCAGTGGCTAGCATTCCAGTCTTCACCGCTGCGGTCCGAGTTCAATCTCTGGTCGGAAGCAGAGCCCCCACAAGCCAAGGCGTGCCCACCCAGAGTGCTGCTTCCCGCGGCCCCGGGTCTCTGGGAGAACGTGTGGCCCCACACTGTCCCCTGGGGTGAGGGGCATCTCCTCTCCGCTGTCAGCTTTCTTCGGTCTTCAGTTTTCATCTCTGATTAGATGTGTCCGGATGTGTGTGCTTGTCCCCGAGTCTGTCGTCCTGCTCAGCTTCTTGAATCTGCAGGTTTGTATCGTCCTCCAAATCTGGGGATGTTTTCAGCCGCTATTTCTCCAAACCGCTTCCTTCTCTCCTTGGGCTGCCAGCGACACAGCCCTCAGACCCTCACTCGCCTTTACCTGGTCTCGCAGACTCTCCTCTGACACCCCCGTCCTGCTGCTGAGTCTGCCTAGTGAGTTTCTGTCAGTAATGTCTGTGGCGGCGTGTGCGATGCTCACGCAGGTGTCAGAGCAGCTGCCAGTCCCTGTCTGGTCACGCTGACATGCTCGGCATCCCTGGGCGTCTTTCCCCTGGTTCTGTGTGAGCCGGCTATCTGTGCATTAGACTCTGGACGTGGACTTCCTCTGGCTGGTCTGGTTAGGCTCAGGCCCACAGCCCCACTGAGACCTGTGGGCTGGACCCCACATCTGCACCCCCAAGCCCCATGTCCACCCCCCATGTGTGCACCACCAGCCCTGGGCGGGGATGCAGACCCTCCTCTCTCGATGCAGGCGCTGCTCTGCAGACTCACCAGGCCTTGGGTCAGATCCGCGGGAGCAGTCCTGCAACTGAGGGGCTCCTGGGCCTCGCAAGCCCTTCACGGGCCATTTCCCTCTGGTCTGGTTGCTGGCACTCCGTCTGGCCCCCAGCCTGAAACCTGGCACTTGTGGCCTGGCTGTCAGGCCTCTCCTCAGGCCACCGCATCTGGGGCCACAGAGCCCCCGGGGATCTCTCTGCCTCTCAGCACCCAGTCCGCTTCCTGAGCCCCTTCCCATCCCCTTGGTGGTCTGGCAGCGTGCTGTAGGCCCAGAAATCAAAGGTGAGTGCTGGGGAGAGGTGCAGTCCTGGGCCCAGCTGCCCCGGTGCCCTCTGCAGAGCCTTGGGCGGTGGGCCCGCTGCGCTCTGCCTGGGAGGGGCGGGGCCTTGAGCTGCTCCCCACTGAGATTGGAGGCTTGAGCGTGGCTCCTGCCCTGGGTCGGACCTCTGCTCACGCCCTGGGGACCGTCTCCTCTTCAAAGCCACCTCCCAGGCCATTTCCCTGTTCTTCTGGCAGGTTTCTGCTTCTCTTTTTGTTGTTCGCTTCCACAGCACCTGGGCCGGGTCCAGCCTTTCCCTGCATGAAGCATTCAGCCCCATCGCTGTACCTCTTCCCTGTCAGCTCCCTTTTAAATGTCAGTTTCTGCCTGTTCTCGATTCCTGTTCTGCTGCTTCTGCTTTACAGATTTTGTGTCCTTGATGGCTTTCAATTAAACATCCCCAGTCTTTTCCAGAAACTGTTTCATCCTGCAGCTCCTCCAGACCAGCAGCGTCCATGGGGTTTGCTGGCTCCTGCCGGTGGCCTAGCGCAGGTTCTGGACTGCGGCTCCTTTGGGTCCAGTGCAGTGCACCCTGGCTCCGCTGCTGTCAAGGCCCCTTCCCTGTTCTCACGGGTCCAGCGGTTTGCAGACAAGCCCAGGGATGTGGGCTGCTTCTGACGTGGTGCTGGGGCTCTGTCCTCAGAGAGCCGCTATGCTGCTGGCTGGCTCCTCCAGGCACTCTGTCCTCTGGCCTGAAGTCCTCCCAGGCTCGCTTACCTGACCTGTGCGCGCCTGGCCCTGCCTGGCCCGTCTCCCTGAGGCCGGCTTGACTGTGACCCCGCAGGTGACTGGGCCAGCCTCTGCTCACCGCTGCCTGTGGCTGAAGGATGTAAGGTCCCCTAAGGCCTGTCCACGTCTTTCTCAACCACCCTGTTGATGGTGCTGTGTGCGGGGCGGACAGCAGTCCAGTACCGCCATTCCCAGTGCGGGCTGCTCAGCAGGCCTGCTGCCATGGCAGAGCCCCCAACCCCAGCGTACCAAGACGGACATGCGGGCCAGGTGAGCCCTAGGATGGGCCGGGTCCACTGTCGGGCAGCAGGCGCCACGGGGCTCTGCCTGCTCCCCCAGCCAGGCCCCCTCGAGGACTCCAAACCCTGAGCCAGTGGCTCCACGGGTACCCAGGCAGAGCGAGCTCTGGTTCCCCAACCGGCTGGCCCGCCCGCCTGCCGTCAGAGTCCTCCTGTGCCCCCTGCTGGCGGGGAGTGGACATACAGTGGACCTGCCCAGGAGTCGGTGCTGGGGGCCTTGCGGTGGGGGCCATAGCTGGGGACACGAACTTGGGTCCCCACTGGCCGGCTCAGGGCAGCTCCAGTGTGTGGACTGGGCACCCTGCCCCATCCAGCAAGCACACCAAGGGCCCAAGTAGATGCCATACCCCTCCCTGCACAGAGACTGGTCAGTGCTCTGCTCTTGCCAACTGTTTATTCAGACCCGGGACAGTGACCAGTGACATGCAGGCCCCCTGGGCTCATGGCAGCCTGACCTGCATTGCAGCCCTGATGCTGGGCAGTTCCCAGAGGAGGGAGCCCCGGCTCCCTGGGCAAGGCTGGGCCCAGTGAACAGTGCCAGGCCCCACAGGGCTGCCAGGGGGCATGTGGTGCTGCCGGGCCCAGGCCCGGGGCACAGGGGTGGGTGAAGAGCGGGGGGAGGGGGACACAGTGAGCTGCGCACCCCAAGCCAGCCAGCGAAGACCCTGGCTGCCCGGTGCTGGGCGGCTCAGCTGTGGGGGGCGGTGTGTGCGCGCGCGCGCGCGAGTGTGCTGGGGGCGGGGCCGCGCTCCCTGCAGCTTGCCGGCCCCCTTCCTAAGGCGTTCCTGTGGCGAGCTGCTCTGCCCCTGTGCGGTCTGGGCGGCGCTCAGCCCTGGGAAAGGGCCCCGGGCGTCCTCGGTGGGCCGCAGCGCCTCAGCGCTTCTGGCTGGCGAACCAGGAGAAGAAGGGGCGCGGGCGCGGGCGCGGCGCCTGGAGGACACGCATGGTGCGGGGCGAGCGCCAGGCTTTGATGGTGGCGTCGTCGCTGGCCGTCAGCAGGAGCTCTTGCTCCTGGGGGCTGAAGACCACCGAGTTGACCACATCCTGGTGCCGCAGCTTGGCCAGGCAGATGTTGTAGTGGCGGTCCCAGATGTAGCCGTGGCGGTCCTCGGCCCCACTGGCGAGGGGACGGACAGCCTGCGGTTAGCTCCGCCCCGCCCCGCCCCCTGCCCGGCCCGGCCCCCCCCCCAGCCCCGCCGCGGGCCCCGCCCCCAAGCCCGGCCCCACCCCGCCCCCCCACCTGGCCACGAAGTCCCTGCTGACATCCAAGAAGATGAAGAAGCACTCGTCGTTGGGCGTGTAGGCACGGTGCGCGCGCAGAGCCCGCTTCACCTCCCGCATGGTCTTGAGGTCGAAAACCAGCAGGTCGATCTCCTCGGCGATGGGCGGCGGCTGCATGGGGTCGGCCACCACCGAGCCGCTGGGCCAGGCGCGGCTGTTCACGTACAGGTACCTGCGCCCGCACGCGGCTCAGTGCGTGCCTGCGGAGCGCCCCCACCCCCGGCCACCCAGAGACCCACCTGTTGTCGGGGGACAGGCCCATGCCGATGATGTGTCCGTGCACGTCAATGACGTGGTCCAGCGCATCAAAGAAGGCGTCGGAGCCCCGGCCCTCGCCCAGCACGGGCCCAGCTGTGGTCATCTGGTGCGGTAGGATCTGCTTGATGCCTGCAGGGGGGCGGGAGGAGGGAACGGTGCCTTGGTGCCTGGCCGTTCCCAACAGCTGGAGTGCTGCCTGCCCTGCACCCCCAGATCTGAACGTGTGCATGCCCAGGGGTGAGTAGGTGGCGGTGCTGGACTAGCACTGGGCCCCTCGGACAAATGGAGGAAGGGACTTTGCCCACAGACGGACCGCCCCAGGCCCCTCACCGATCTGGTGTGGCGAGTAGGTGAGGCAGCCGGTGGTGAAGATGAGGAGCTTGTTCCCGGCGGCAGCCCTGCCCTGCTCTGGGGGCTTGGTGTGGCCCTGGGCCAGCAGCTCGGCCACCTTAGTCTCCATCGTGCTCTCCGGCAGCCGGGGCTGCGCCCGGCCCTCCAAGAGCCCATCCAGGAGGCGCCGCAGGCCCTTGGTGCGGGCCGGGCCTGGGTCGCTCTCTTCGTCCTCGCCGTCGCTGCCCAGGTCGAAGACGCGGCTGGAGTCCGCGCCGGGGGCGCCGGCATCCAGCAGGAGGTCGGGGCTGTCGAAGCGGCTGCAGTCGGCCACCATGACGGTGCGGATGGTGCTGGCATTGAGGTTCTGGATCTTGAAGAGCCGCTTGACCACGTTCACGTTCTCCGACTCCACGTCCTGGGGGCAGGAGCACGGAGGTGGGCGTGGGCTGCGGGAGGCCACCACCGGCCGCAGTGCCCGCCCGCACCCACCTGGAAGGCGTTGTTGAGCCAGAGCACTGAGCATGATGTGATGTCCCCGATGCGGTGCAGGTTCCCCGAGATCAAGCTGGTGTCTGTGAGCCAGCAGCCGAACACATCGTAGGGCTTGTTGCGGACCCGAGATAGCAGGGCGAAGGTGTCTGGGGAAAGCAGCAGGAAGGGGCGGGGCAGGCAGGGGCTGGAGGGGTGGGGCGCAGGTGTCTGGGCAGAGGGTGGGGTGTTAGGGGCAGGGTGGTTGGGCAGAGACCCAGCAGGGCAGGGGAGGAAAGGAGGGCTGCCCACCCCAGCCCTCTCTTACCTAGGCTGATGACCGCGATCTCGCCAGAGGAGGAGTTGTGGGGCCCCAGGAACACCCCAGACGCCAGCAGCAGGGAGTCGTCCTGGTTAAACTGGGAGAACTGGGTGTAGCTCCAGTTGTAGGGCCGCATGTCCGCGCTGTGCAGCAGCGAGATGGTCAGGTCGTTGTTCCAAATCTGCATGGGGGGGTGCCCAGCAGGCACGCCTGGTGAGCCTGCTCTGACTGGGGTCCCTCAGGCCCCTCTCCTGGCCGGTGCCCAGAAACCACCATGGCGGGGGGGGGGGTCCCTTGTCTCTGGCCTTCAGACCAACCAAGGCCTGTGGGTATGTGGTGCTCCGGCTGGCTCTGGCGAAGCTGCGCACAAGGCCCTCTGCTCACCTGTAGGCAGTTAGGGCCGCCCAGCCCCGGCCTTCCAGCCAGGGCGGTCGTCCAGGTTTGGACCCTCCCCATGAGCCACTGTCAGCCCTGACCCTCTCCCCCCGGGGCTGCCACCCTAACCTTCACGGTGCAGTCCTTGGAGCAGGAAGCAAACTGGTAGCCCGAGTGGGAGAAGCTGAGGTGCAGGACCTGGTCGGTGTGCTCCCGGAGTGTCTGCACCTCCACGCAGGGCACCGCGTCATAAAGGCGGCGGAACTCCTCGAACCAGGATGTGGCCGCTGTGGGGGGGTCATGCTGGGGCCGTGGGCCTCAGAGCCAGGGCCCTGGCAGCCGGGGGCCGCCCTGCCCACCCTTCGGCCCCCCTCCCAGGCCCAGCACTGGGAGGCCCAGCCTGGCTGTCCCCGCCAGCGTGAGAACTGGTGCTGACCTGGGTGTCGGGGCACATCTCGGGCCACCTGGTAGTAGCGGTAGAACTGCTCCCTCCACAGGAACTCGTCCCTGGACACGGCCTGCCACTGGCGGCACACCAGCCCTGCGGCCAGCACGTCGGCCGGGCCCAAGCTCAGGAAGATCTGGTAAACCAGGCTGTCCGGGAGCAGGGGTGCACCCCCCTCGTCCATCGTGACATTCTGCCCAGGCGGCCCTGAAACCCATGCACAGCCCCCTTAGCTGCCGGTAGGACAGGGAGGACACCGGCTCCCAGGCCCAAGGAGGGGCACGGGAGCCCAGGGCAGAGCTGAGCCGTGCCAGCCCAGTGGGTGCTCCTCCTGCCCCACCAACTGCCCTGCTGGGCACTCCACTGGACTGAGCATGTGCAGAGGGCTGGCTGGCACTGCCTGCATGGCTGAGGAGCCAAGAGCTTCCCCAAGCCCCCCTGGACAGTCATGCTCCTCGGACCCAGCGCTCCTGAGGTCCTGGAGTGATTCCCTGAACACGCAGCTTCTGGGCCTGGTCCAGTTGGAGCTGGAGTGGCCATGGGCTTGGGGGACCCACTGTCACCCCAAAAGGTCCTCTCCTCAGGAGGACAGGCCTTCTGGGTGGGGCCCTCTGACTTCCCCCCATAGGATCCCAGGGAGACATCTGGTAGCCTGAGCTAGTGACCGCTCCGAGGCCCAGAAGGAAAGGGTCGGTGACCCCTGCACACCATCTCTGACCTTGCTGCCCCAGACTTCGGAGCGGTCAGCATGGGATAGAGGTCCTTCCCAGGAGAGACTCGGGGCCGGCGGGACGAGGGCCGGCCCGGCCGCCCGTCCCAGACGCCACCAGGTCCACCAGCCGGCCCTGACCTCTGCCCTCTGGCCTGGGGGACCCCCGCCAGGCTGGCCGGAGGCCAGCGCGGACTCAGCCGGGCGAGCCGGGGGCGGGGCCCAGCGCCCCCCTGCGAGGGGCTGCCGGGGGCGGGGCCTCGGCGCGGCCCCCCGGTCCCGGCGGCCTCGGCGATTCATTCATTGGCCAAGGACGCGTCGGGGGGTCGGGGGGCCGGGCCGGGGGTCGGGGCGGGGTGACGACGCTCTCCGGGCTGGGCCGTGAGGGCCCGACCGGGGTCCGGACGCCGCCGTGACGACACTCCCCGGGCCGGCGCACTCACCGCGGCCGCCTCCGCCCGGATGCGCGGCCCCCGCCCCGGCGCCCGGCCTCGGCCCACGGACCCTCTTCCGCCCTCCGTCGACGCTCCGGCCGCCGCGTCTCTATGATGGAGGCCGCCAGGCTGATGCCACGAGCCCCGAGGCATCGATGACCGTCGAGGGCCGAGCGCCGCGACCCGCGTCGCCCGTTCCTGCGCCTGCGCGGTAGGGCCCCGCGGCCCGGGCCGCGCTTCCCTGTGCGCCTGCGCGCTCCAGGCCGCCCCGGGAACAGCGCCCCTGGCGGCGGGGAGGGGCGGCGCCGCGGGCCAGCCTGGGGGCGCGGGTTCGAGACCTGGCTCTGGCGTTCCGCAGCCTCCCAGGCCCGGGTGTGCTCCGCTGTGGGGAGAGCACCAGCTCGTGCCTCAGGAGCGGCTGGCGGTGTGAGGGAGATGAACGTTCAAAGGAGGGAGCACCGCCGCAGTGGAAATCACCGGGTTTGTGGACAAGGGAAGGAAAGGGAAGGTTGCTGAGTCGCGTCCGACCCTGCGACCCGAGAACTGCAGCCCCCAGGCTCCTCTGTCCGTCCACGGCCTGTACAGTTTCCGGGACTCTCCAGGCAAGAGCACTGGGTTGCCCTTCCTCCTCCAGGGGATCTTCCTGACCCAGGGTTCGACCCCAGTTCTCCTGCATTGCAGGTGGACGCAGAGCCACCGGTGGACAAGGGCCAGGGCTCGACTTGGACTTTGCACACCGGACGTGGCCCCTGCCAGGAGGCGCAGGGCCGAGGTCAGACGTCCGGGGTGAGGCTGAGGGCACGAGGAGGCTGAGTGGGGGTTGCTGGCCCAGGGCAGGGGCTTCGGGTGGCGGGAGCGTGGGCAGACTTCCTGGGCGAGGCTGCCACGCAGCACCGGACACTGGACTCCGACCTGGGAGTTGACCGTCCTGCCCTGCGCCTCCCCTGGCCCTGGCCCTGTCGCCGCCACTGCCGTCATGCTGACCCCTAGGATTGCAGCCCTCTTGACTCTGCTCCTGGCCAGCAGCTCCCTGGGGCAGCGGGCTCGGAGACCCCCGCGGCCCCCATCTCCCATCAGCACCACCCAGCCCAAGGCCAACTTTGACGCCCAGCAGGTAGAGCTGGGAGGAGGTGGGGCAGGGGCCCGCCTGGCTCTGCCGCCCCCGACCCTGCATGCCCTCACGCAGCCTGCTCCCCAGTTCGCAGGGACCTGGCTCCTGGTGGCCGTGGCCTCCCCGTGTCGCTACCTGCAGGAGCAGGGCCATCGGGCCGAGGCCACCACTCTGCACGTGGCTCCTCGGGGCTCGGCCATGGCCGTCAGCACCTTCCGAAAGCTGTGAGTCCCAGCGAGGACCCCTGACCCCACCCCAGCTGCGGCCTCACCCGGGTCGGGGCGCCCCACCTCCGAGGCACCCTCCCACGCCGGCCCTGCTCTCAGGGATGGAATCTGCTGGGCAGTGCGGCAGCTGTACGGGGACGCGGGGCGCCCGGGGCGCTTCCTGCTCCAAGGTGAGGTGCTGGCCGCTGGGGCGGGCCCGGCGCTGGCGGTGGGGCTGACCTGCTGGCTCCCCACAGCCCGGGGCGCCCGGGGGCCGGTGGCCGTGGTCGTCGGGGACACGGACTACCGCGGCTTCGCCATCCTGTACATGGAGCGGGCGCGGCAGCTGTCGGTGAAGCTGTACGGTATGTCCTGGGCCTGGGTCCACCTGCCCACAGGGCTGTTGGGTGGGCCGGGCGGGTCCTCTCCTCCCTTCCCCCTGCCCCTGCCTTTCAGCCCAAATGTGGGGACAGGACGGGACCAGGAAAGGGGGAGCAGGGCTCAGATCACAGCCACAAGCACACAGCCCAGCCCCCAGAGTGCCCTGCAGGCCCCTGCCCCACGGGTGCCCAGGAGCCCGTGTGTCCCGCACACAGTCCGCTCGCTCCCCGTGAGCGATTCCTTCCTGAGTGTGTTTGAGCAGCGGGTCCAGGGTGCCAACCTGACCGAGGACCACACCCTGTTCTTCCCCAAGTACGGTGAGTGTCCTTCTCTGCCCCCGTCTCCCCGCAGCTCGCCGCATGCCCCCCACCCCCGGCAGCCCCTGACCCCTGGCCTGGCCCCCAGGTTTCTGCGAGGCCGCGGACCAGTTCCACACCCTGGACGGTGAGCAGGCAGCTCCAGCGGGCGGCGTAGGGGGTTGCCCAGGTCTCCCTCCCGGCTGAGACGCATCTGTGCTGCAGAAGTAAGGAGGTGAGCCAGGCAGCCACCCCGTGCAAGGACGGAGCCGGCCCGGAGGTGGACCCTGCTGCCCGTCGTCCACCCCCGCCCCCGAAGCTGCCTTTCCCCCAGGAGCTCTATGGACTCTCATTAAACGCTGCAGCCTCAGCCCCTGCCTCTGCCTTTCCATGCCGGACCCCACCAGGGCCTCTGCCCACCTGTCATCAGTGCCAGGGGCCTGCTTCCCTGATGGGCCAGAGGGCGGGAACCCACCTCCTGATGCCGAGCCCTCCCCAGGGAGGTGGGGTGGGGAGTGGCTCTTGGCTGAGGCTTAGGGAGCCTGGCACCCTGCCCTCGGACCCCAGCGTCCCCTGCTCTGGCCACCGAGCTGTGTTGGCGCCTGTCTCTCCTGTTCCCTGGCTCTAAGCAGGCCTGCCGTTGCCCCGCTGGGCTGTCCTGCTGGTCAGACGCCCCAGTCTTCTCCAGAGCCCTCCCCACAGGTCCCCCTCGCCTCCTCCTGAGACCCCTCCTGGTAGGCAGGGCCCAGAGTCCCAGGGGCCTGCGGCCAAGGCAGAAAGGGCCCCTGGGGAGGAGCACGTGGCTTCAGAGGGGCAGGCAGGGAAACCCCCTCCCACTTCCCTGGTCTGGGGTGAGCTGGCGCCCACCTGGGGCAGCTGGAAGGCTGCGTGGCCCTCATGGCTGCTCCAGGGGCTAACAGGGCCAGGCAGGGCGCAGGACTGGCCGGCGGACAGGACTGACCCCCGGGGGGGGTCCGTTCATAATGGCTAGCAGCAGGTGGCCCTGGGGGTGACCACACTGTGGGCCAGCAGGGGGCCCAGAGTGCCAAGAGCCCACACCCAGGGTCTGCCCAAGGTCACCAGCCACGAGGGACCACAAGATGATCTCTGGCCTGTAGAGAAGACCTTTCCAGAAGGTGAGAGCCCTAAGATCTGGGGAGAGATGAGGGCTGGTGTCCCCACCCCCCAGCCACTGCCTGGAGGGGCTCCTCCATGTGACCGCAGGCCGTTGGCAGAGGCCGAGCGTGGGGACGGGGCCCTCCACACACATGGGTCCCGGCCAAGCTGCCCATCCCTCATCTCACTCGTCCACGGGTCCTGACAGCAGAGAGGATGCCAAAGAAAAGAATCCGCAGTGCAGGCCCCCTGAGAAGCAGAGGCCGAAGGGCGGGAGCAGGGTGTGCCTGGCTCTGAGGCCCAGCGTCCGCTCCATCCCCCCGCCAGGTCTGCTGGGGCGCCCACACAGGGACAGCTGCCAGGGATCTCACGGGCCCAGCTCCGGACCCACTGGTGACAGCTCACCCCCTGACCCGTCCTGAAAGCCGCGGAGGACGTGGGCCAGTTCCAGCTGCCCCCAGGCCCCCGTGCCTGCCCGCCCTCGCTCTGATGGGTCCCCAGACTCCTGCCCAGCCCCCACGGGAGGCTGGCCTTCTCCTTGCATCTCTCTCCCACCTTCTCCCCGACACAACACCCCATGCCGGGCGAGAGCCAGGCCCACTGGTAGCTGCTGGTCGTCCCCAGGGCATTGCAGAGAGCTGTGCCTGGCACACACTGCCTGGCCCACCCTGGCCCACTGTGCCCCCCCAGGAGGAGAAGGGGCAGCCCCCTTCAAGAAGACCTGGGGAGGTTTGAGGGCAAATGGCAGCCCCCAGGCTGGGACCAGGCTGGGACAGGAGGTCAGGGGGTGGGCCTTAACTCAGCCAAAGCCTCCCTAACTGAGGGGACCTCGGTGTCTGCCCAATGGGCATCTCTCTGAGATGCCCACTGTGTGCCAGGCCCCGGCCCCTGGGAGCCAAAATCCAGGGCTCGCTACTCCCCGACGCTGGTGAGGCAGAGTGGGCACGGAAAGATGGACCCCCGCCCCAGCCTTCCCACCTGGGCTGCGGGGAGGCCAGGCCACCCCGGGTGAGCTGCAGGCCACAAACAGGAGGAACCTCCATCTGGTCCCTGGAGAGCAGGGTCAGAGACCCCTGGGCCCACCTCTCTCCTCCCCCGCAGGCCCATCCAGACTTGGGCGGGGCGAGGGCTGTTGCTGGGAGGAGCCCACAGCCCTGCAGGGCCCAGTGTCCACAGTGGGCAGGGACCGTGTCCCTTGGCGCTGGACCCCCAGCTGGGCAGGCAGATGGGGCTGGCGGGAAGGGGAACGGCAAGGACCCCGCCGAGCTGGGCAGCTGGTCAAACTCATGTCCACTGAGTCGGTGATGCCATCCAACCACTTCATCCTCTGTCGCCTCCTTCTCCTCTAAATTTTCAAAACCTAGGGATTTCCCTGGTGCTCCAGTGGCTAAGACTGCTCCCAACGCAGGAGGCCCAGGTTCCATCCCTGGTTGGAGGACCAGATTCCATACACTGAAACTATAAAGATCCTTCATGCCTCAGTGAAAACTGAAGGTCCTGGGTGCCCCGAGACCCAGCACAGCCAAATAAACTTTTAACAATTGTTTTCAAAAACGTGGTGAGGTGGCTGTGGTTCTGGATGAGTCGTTTTTACGTGGGCGTTCAGTCACGTCCGACTCTGTGCACACGCCTGTGACCCATGAACTGTAGCCCGCCAGGCTCCTCTGCCCGTGGGATTTCCCAGGCAAGAATGGTGGGGTGGGTTGCTACTTCCTTCTTCAGGGGACCTTCTCCACCAAGGGATCAAGCCCACATCTGCGATGGCACTTGGGAGGCCCTGCGTCGTTTTGTGTAAGGGTGTTTATTGATTATAACTGAGCTTTGCCTTTTAACTGCAAGAGTTGGCTTTTCATTGGGCTTCCCAGGGCGTGGTAAAGAACCTGCCTGCCGATGCAGCGCTCAGGCCTGGGCTGGGGGAGAATCCTGGGTCAGGAGGATCCCGTGGAGGAGGGCATGGCGACACACTCCAGCACTCTTGCCCGGAGAATCTTGTCAGATGGAGAAACCTTGAAAAATGCAGGGAACTTTGACCCGCAGTCTTGCTCAGGGAGACTGGAAGGGCCACACGTGCCCGAGCAGCCCTGACTGGGACCCCCGCTGCCCCCGGAGATGAGGCCGCCGAGCCCCAGGCCTCCATGCTGTGTGCCCACGGCAGCCGCAACCCCACCAGGCACTCTGATTTCTGGCCACACGGCTGGCGGGAGTCCCCAGAGCAAGGACTGAACCCGGGCCGTGGCACTGAAAGTCGGGAATTGTAGCCACTGGGCCGCCAGGGCGCTCCCTGGCGGGCACCTGCTGTCCCTGCCCCTGCAGGAGCTCCAGTGGGCGGGGGGCCAGACCCCTGCGTGTGGGGACAGGGCCAGGTGTGCCCACCGAAGTCCTCCAAGTCCCCCAGCTTGCTCCCCCTTCCCGCCCCCCTGCAGCGGTGCTCCCACTCTGCTGGGTCCACACGCGGAGGGGACTCCCTGCCTGCGGGGAGAACAGGGCCTGAGGGGAGAAAGCACAGGACCCCGGGGAGAGGACAGGGTCTGCTATGGGTGGGGACAGGGCCTGTGGGGAGCACACTGGGCCTGGGGGCAGTGGGAGCCCTGGGCCTGGGGCTCCACTCAGGCCTTAGTGGGGGTGGAGGCCCACTTGGCCTCCGCCACTGCAGGAGCTGACCACAGAAGGCCAGGTGGGCACAGGGCCCTGGTGGGATGGGGGCACTAGTCGGGGGGCTGGCTATCCTATTCTGACACGCTGCTGACCGCTGCCCCCAGTCTCCCCGGAGGTCCCCGTGGGCAGGGCAGTGGTGGGAGGTGGGCCCAGCTTGGCGCAGCAGAGTGCCCGCAGCCCAAGGGTCCAGGTGCCACCTCAGCTGGATTTAGTATCAGGTGGGGTCAGCGGCGTAGGATAGGAGCCTTCGGAGGGGCTGGGGGCTGCCCCCCAGCTCAGGCGGAGCGTGGTGGGTCCTCCAGGAAGCTCTAGGAGAAGGCCCCCAGCTCAGGTGGAGCGTGGTGGGTCTTCCAGGAGGCTCCGGGAGAAGGCCCCCAGCTCAGGTGGAGTGTGGTGGGTCTTCCAGGAGGCTCCAGAAGGCCCCCAGCTCAGGCGGAGCGTGGTGGGTCCTCAGGAGGCTCCGGGAGAAGGCCCCCAGCTCAGGCGGAGCATGGTGGGTCCTCCAGGAGGCTCCGGGAGAAGCCCCCCAGCTCAGGTGGAGCGTGGTGGGTCCTCCAGGAGGCTCCGGGAGAAGCCCCCCAGCTCAGGTGGAGCATGCTAGGTCCTCTGGGAAAACCACCAGGTCGTCGGCACATCTCTTGCTGAGGCCAGAGTCTGGAAGCAGAAGAGCTGTGCTAACTGGCCAGATCCAGGAAGGTCAAGGCAGGGGCTCAGCCCCCCAGACCCCCCACCCCACCCCATCTAGCTGGGAGAAAGGACCCAATCAGGACCAGGCCCTTCCCGGAGGAGAGCAGGTGGCCTGGGACTGAGCCAAGCCCTGAAGCCTTGGCCCGGAGGCCAAGGGTGGGAGGAGGTGGCCCAGGGCGAGCTCCGGGGTCAAGGACAGGTCCTTCCTGTGTCCACCCTGTGCCCGGCTGGGGTGGAGAGGACGGGCTCTGTCCTCCCGCAGGGGTGTGGGGGGCCACCCACGCCCTCCCCACCTGCCCTGCAGCCCCCAGGACCAGCGTGTGGGGTCGCCCCGCCAGCCCGGCCTTCCCTGCCCCATCCCCCCCTGCCCCCCCCCCGGGGGGGGCCCCGGGCCCCCCCCCCGGCCCTATTCTGGCCCCCACTTTGGTCTAGAGCTGTGGAGCCGCCTGAGGGCTGGCTGCCCCGCCTGTACCAGAGTGAGAACGCCCTGGCCCTGACCCCTGGGCTCCCGCCTGGGACAGCAGGAGCTGTCCTCTGCCTGGGCCCGCGGTTGGGGGGAGGCCTCTGGGGTGGGGGCAAAAGGCGGCCGAGCCGGGGAGGGCTGGACCCAGCAGGCACCCCACCTGCCCTATTGGCTTCCCCCCTGTCCAGGCTGCAACCCAGACGCCCCATCTGGTGGGCGGGGCCTGATTGGGCCTGCCCCTGGAGCCCACCCCCCAGCTGGCCCTTAGCTGGACGGAGCAGGGTTACACCCCCAGGGAGGGGGGCCTGCTGGGCCAGCCCATAAAGAGGTGGGAGAGCCTGGGGTCGGCTGTACCAGCGGCCGCGTCTGCTCCCGTCCCTGCTGGGATGGGCCCGTGGTTGTCCCTCTGGGTGCTGCTCTACCAGCTGAGAGCCCTCCAGGGCCAGAATCCACATGCCCGGGCGGCCCCCGGCTCCGTTCTGCAGAGTTTCCAGGACAGCAAGGTCAGGGGCGTGGAGGGACGGGAGGAACCCGCCGGGCCCAGGTGCAGGGAGTCAGCCAGGCCAGCCCTCTCGGCACCCCGCCATGGAGACCCCTGGCCTCCGGCAGCAGAGGACCCTAGACTCCCCCGTAGCCCCTACCTCTCCCTGCGGGGCTCGGGGACGTCTCAGTCCCTGTGCACAGAGAGGCCCCCGGGCCAGCGTCACAGTCCCTGTGGGGCCCGGGGCTCTCTCTGGCTCCTGCCGGCTTGACCGACACCGGAGCCTTTCTGAGTGCAGCAGGGGCCCTGCCGTCCTGGACCCCGCCTACCCCTAGCCCCTTGCAGTTCCAGGGGGAGTGGTTTGTCCTCGGCCTGGCGGGCAACATGCACACGGTAGCAGACAGGTCCCTGCTGAGCCCTTTCACAGCAACGTTCACACTAAATAAAGACAACCACTTAGAAGTGGCCTACGCCATGATCCGGTGAGTGAGGGGCTGGGGCCGAAACCCTCAGAAGCCAATGCCTCCGTGACAGGCCCCCCCCCCGAGGGCTCCCGCCCCACTCTCCCAGGGCCTTCCTCCTAAGGTGATGTCCAGCTCGAGCTGCTAATGACCCCACCCGGCTCTGGGGGTGTCCTCAAAAGAGGGGAGGCACTAAGTGGATCACAGACTCGGAGGAGCGCCAGGGCTGGTGGACGTCACGTTCCGCTGGATCCGGGAGCTCAGACACTGTGATCAGAGACTCCTCACCCACTCCCCAGCTCTGCCTGCCCTAGACTTCTGTTCAGGCAGGTTCTCCCCTCACAGGGATAAGACGATGGCTTACACTGACGTCCTCCTCAGGATCAAAACTCCAGAACAGAGAAAATATCCAGGCCAGCCTGGCCATGGTGTCTGATCAGCTCTTCTTGAGTCCTGTGTTCCCCTGGACCCGCTGCTGTGTTGTCCAGGGTGACAGGCACGCTGGTGGACCGGCTGGGATGACTGGCTGGGGCGAAGTAGGGAGGCTTGATGGACAGCCCCAGGGTCCCCTGGGGGTGCACAGCCCCCCCAGAGATGCTGAAGCCACGAGGGCTTCCTTACCTGTGCAGCTCCTCCAACAGGTCCTGTAGCCTTCCTCACTCACCCGCCCGGAGATCTCTTCTGCTTAGGGCTCTTCGATTCCAGTATGAGACAGGAAGCTCTGGAGGCCAGCACTGGGACAGAGCCACCCCCTGTCCACACTCAGCCCCCTGCCCCAGCTCTGTGCAGGCTCAGCCACACCAGACCCCCACTGGGAAGTCTCCAAATCCTTACCCGCTCCCGATCCCTCGGAGGGCTGGTTAACTGGGGGCAGGGACCCAGATCAAACGCCACCTCCGGAAGCCTCCTCCGTTGCTGTGAGTCGAGTGTGTTCTCCTGGCAAGGCCAGGGCACCAGGTCCTGCCTCGCAGCTCAAGCCCGGGGCCCACCCAGAGCCTCCCAGGCATGTCCCAGCCCAGAAACACCCTCTCTCGAGCGTGTGCCTCTGTGCATTTCGGATCGGTTCCAGGCTGAGGAACGGTCAACGGGTGGGCCGGACAGAGGCCACAAATGGGTGGGTCACACGGCATCAGCGCCCCCAAGGCTGAGTTCCCCCCTCCACGGGGCAAAGCCCCAGGTCTGCGTGGGGCTCGTGAGTGGGCCCTCCCTGTGGGTCCACCTTGGGGCAGCCCCTGGGAAAGGCCTGGCCAGGTTCTGGAACCTTCTTCCTGCCCGTCCCCCTCCCCAGGGGCCAGCGCTGTATCACCTGGTCATACGAGCTTATTGCTAAGTCCCAGCCTGGGACGTTCTCAGTGGATCACAGTGGAGGTGAGAAGGCGGGGGGCGGGGGGGAGGAGGAGGGGGCAGGCTGGGGGCGCTGGTGGGGAGGCCTGACAAGGCTATACCCCCAGAGCCCGGGGCGGACCCTGAGGAGATCCAGGTGTACGACACAGATTACACGTCCTTCGCCCTTCTGCTCTCCAGGAGGCAGTCGGACCTACAGAGCATCCTCAGGGTCAACCTGCTGTGTGAGCCCCTCGCCCCAGCGCAGTCGGTCCGGATGGGTGGGATGCGGGGAGGCCAGTCTACACCCCGCCCCGTGGCTGAAGCCAGGCCGTGCTCCTCGGCCCCCAGGCAGAATATGGGCCACTCAGACCCAGTTGCTGGACAAGTTCATTTGCCTGGTCCGAGCTCAGGGCCTCTCGAATGACAGCGTTGTCTTCCCGGACCTGACAGGTAACGGGTCCCCGCACGGGGTGGGGTCTGCCCGGGGCCTGGGAGCCCTGCGGGGGCCCTGCAGGGGCCCGCCCCATACTTGGGGCCCAAGTGTGGGGTCCTAGCTACCCCAGGGTTCAGCCCGGGTCCAAACTGGGGGTCTCACTGCTCCTTGGTCTCCTCCCCACCTGGGTCCCCTTCCCTGGGGCCACACCCTCCCCCAGGGTCTCCCCTCCCCCAGGTCCCCCAGTCCTGGGTCACTCCCTCCCACCTGGGTCACCCCTCCACACCCAGATCACCCCCTCTCATCTGTCCCCTTCCCCCAGGTCACCCCCTCCCACCTGGGTCCCCATCCCCCAGGTCACCCCCTTTCCACCTGGGTCCCCCTCCCCCAGGTCACCCCCTTTCCACCTGGGTCCCCCTCTCCCAGGTCACCCCCTTTCCACCTGGGTCCCCCTCCCTCGGGTCACCCCCTCCCCACCTGTGTCACCGCCTCCCATCTGGGTCCCCCTCCCCCAGGTCACCCCCTCCACACTTGGGTCCCCCTTCCCCAGGTCACCCCTCCCACCTGGGTCCCCCTCCTCTGGGTCCCCCTTCCCCAGGTCACCCCCTCCCCACCTGGATCCCCCTTCCCCAGGTCACCCTTCCCACCTGGGTCCCCCTCCTCT